>JBBPBX010007746.1:18078-35161 GCA_038048925.1 Garcialebias charrua | reverse complement strand
AGCATCATTTACTTTACTTGTGATGCCCATGACAGTTGCCTCAAATTCTGAGAATCGAACTGTCAGGGTTTTGCTCGTTTCCAATCTGCCCTCCACAAGATCAGCAATGAAGATGGTCCTGGAGATGAAAATAGTGTTTTAATTCACTGTAATAGATGCACTCTCATATTAGCCTGATACCTATGTGTTAAATCATTTGATCACCTTTGGAATGTCTTTGCCATGGGTGTTCTTGGAGAAGGCCTTGCAGCTGAACCCGCAGCAGCACTGGGTGGTCGGCGGAAGGAGAAGTGGGTAGGGTTCAATGGTGTAGTAGGCACACTGGATGGCTCCGCCACTGCGTCGCTCTCTCCATGCACTTCATAATGCCCCCTTACCATGAGGTCAATAGTGCTGAAGCGACCATCATTTCCAGGAAATATGGCAACATTGGAATCATCTGTGATATAGACACTGGAGCCATGAACCTTTGTAAAAGGAATGGTATTTATTATAATGTGATTTATAATGCACTTTACATCAAATAAATGACTAAAAATTAACTCAAGTAAACGACCACAAATGTACAGATAAAAACAACGTCAAAATCTTTAAAACCTAAAACAACCAAGCCCCCCCTCCCCCCAAAAAATTAAGTAGAATTAATCAAAAAAAAATTAAAGCTACTGCAGAGAGTAAATATAACAAAACAAACTAAATAATACTATGAATTATTAAGCTAATATAGCAGGTATTGAAAATGTAGGCTAAGCTACCTTTTGTGGTTAAAAGTACAATTCAGTTTCACAAAAAAGTTTCTTTAACACAATTTATACCTGGAAAATCCTGCTGATTTTTTCAGTTGTCATGTCCTCCTCTTTTAGAGTGACACGCTTTGATTCTCGAAATAATACATAACTTTCCATGGCAGGTTGTGGCAAAACGTGCTGTTTCGTTTCGTCCTCTTCTCTCTGAAGTCAATAAGTGGAGAACTGCTTACCTTAAATACCCCTTAAGTCCTAAAGCTAAAGAAATACATTTTAAAATTCTCAATAACATTTTTCCATCCAGAGAACTATTAAGACAGATTTAATTTCGACGCTAACAACTGTACTTTTTGTGACAATGATATTGAAACAACAGACCATCTCTTCTTCTACTGTGTACACACTAAAACATTTTGGGAAAACTTTCAGGCCTGGTTCTCAACTAAACATCTCCTTCCCCATCCTCTAAAAAGAGAGGATGTAATATTTGGAACCACCCTCAGAGACAGAAGAGCTGACCTCATAATGAACAACCTGTTGATCCTCGCAAAATACTTCATCCATTCTTGTAAATGGGGAAACAGAAAACCTGACTTTTCAACCTTTCAACGCCAGCTGATGGACAACCACCTAAAAACATTAAAACTGATGAAAAGCAAGATGAGTTTACAGCTTCTCAATGCTTATGAAGAACTGAACTTTATTTAATAATTAGAGCCCCTTCTGTGTATGTTTTTATTTATTTTTATTTATTTATTGTCTTTTCTTTCTTAAACATGTCACGTTATTTTCTCTTATGTGTGCCTCATACTTGCAAAACACTTTATTTCTGTTGTATATGCCACATGTTTTGTTTGTAAATTTTGCTCAAACTTTAATAAAAAAAAAAAAAAAAAAAAAAAAAAAAAGTTTCGTCCTCTTCTGTTTCTTTTCTTCTTTTAGGGATTTTTGGCAGTTCGCATAACGCTTAGGTGTTCATTACCGCCACCAACTGGAGTGTAGACAAGTTATTTTTCTGCACGAAACTTCCGGGTCACGTAAAGCCGTCAAATTAAATATTAAAATCAAATTCTGTTCAAGTGCCCGATTTTCCATTTCGTGTTTTTGATCTTAGCATAAAAACGAAATATGAAAAACCAGTCCGTTTTTCGTTTTTCGTTTAAAAAAATAAAACGAAAAACAAAAAAACCAGTCACTTTTTCATTATTTGATTTTTGATTGGCAATTAAAAATAGAAAGAACGAATGATACACGGATTTCTCACTCACACCTAGGGACAATTTGGAGTTACCAATCAGCCTAACATGCATGTTTTTGGTCTGTGGGAGGAGGCCGGAGCACCAGAAGAAAAGAAAACCCACACATGCACAGAGAGAACAGGCAACTCCACCCAGAAAGGCCACCAGCGGAGATTTGTTCTGGTGGCCTTATTGCTGAGAGGCAGCAGCTCTACCAACTTATCCACCGTGCTGCACGCCCCTTTAACTAGCAATGTTACCAATTTTTTTTTTCTAATTTCTCAAATAACTAATTTTAGTTTAGTTTTAGTTTAGTTTATTCGTTCATTTTATAATAAAATACAAAAAATTTACATATATACAATAAGAAAAAACAAAATATAAAATGAAAGGCAGCAGATGAAGAAAAAATCTTATATCTGCCTAATAAACAATTCAAGCAACCAATTTATTTAAATACCAAAACAAAATGAACAACTTATTTAACTTCCTTTATCTCATACAATTACTCATTAAATTCCATTTAAATATATACTGTATGTTTTTAACTATTTAACCTTAACCATTTTTTTAAATACAACCATTGATTTAGCTTCTTTAACATCTGTTTCCAAGTCATTCCAAAACCCAACTCCCCGAATTATGGTAGACCTTCCCTTTAAACTACCGGTAGTTCAAAACTGAGGTTTCACAAACATATCTGTCCCCTTAAGATTATAACAACTTAATCTTTTTACAAAATGCATTTGAATATTTGAAGGTAGTGTATTATTCTGAGCTCTGTACATAACTAGCAAAATATTATAATCCACCAAATCATAGAACTTCAGCAATTTCATTTGATAAAATCATATACGTACTTGATGGATGATAGTAATGCTTTCTAGTGATATTGAGCATTGAGGATTATTGAGCATGAACTTTCTTGTCTTGAACCACTTTGGCTGTGGCTGCCTGCCTGGGAGGAGTCGACGAGAGACAGGACGGCCCCAGAAACCATCCTGGCTCCAGCAAACTGGTTGGTCTACTTAAGGTGTTTACTCCTTGGTGGGGGAAACAGTTTGCTGGAAGTCCTATGACTGATGAAGCCCTCCAGATAGAGGGTGAAACGTTTCTATAAAAAATAAACTGTCCAGATGACCCGACTGAGAATTACTGGATTTGGTACCTGGATTATTGAGCATGAACTTTCTTGCCTTTCTAGTGATAATTCTAACAACTCTTTTCTGCAAATTAAAAATAGGCTTTGTAATTGATTTACATGCCTTCCCCAAATGCTAACACAATAAATTAAATGTGGAACAATAATTGTATTATACAACAAATACAGTGCCTTGTCATTCAATAAATCTCTGACTGTAAAATATCGCAATAGATTTAGATATTTTTGTTTTAACAGAACTTATGTGTTGTTTCCATGACAATTTGGAAAATGGGTTTATTTATTGGCTGCAGCTTCAAATGACAGAAAATGATGCCAATGTTGTTAAAGAGCAGATGAGACATAGGAAGTAGGGATGCACCGATAAATCGGCCGGCCGATCGATCGGCTCCGATTTCCTTAATTTGGGGAGATCGGTGATCGGCCGATCTTTAAATGAGAAGCCGATTTTATCTACCGATTTTATCTGCCTCAGCAAAGGTTGGAAAATCCTGAAAATTTAGGGTGCATTTTGACCTTTTAACACCTGAAAATCGGTATCGGCCAAAATCGGAATCGGCAGGTCAGACTTTCTAAAAATCGGTAATTGGTGATCGGCCAGAAAATTGAAATCGGTGCACCCCTACTGAAAATCGGTATCGGCCAAAATCGGAATCGGCAGGTCAGACTTTCTAAAAATCGGTAATCGGTGATCGGCCAGAAAATTGAAATCGGTGCACCCCTAATAGGAAGTTATGGCAGTTTTAGAGAAATAAGAAAACTCAAATTTCTCCAGAATCATCCTGATTCCGGGGCTTTCAAAGCAACTCTCGCATCAACAGATTGTCGTGAAAGTTGCTCTGAATGGAGAGAAGAGTTTACAATAAATTTCTACTTTAATTTTAAAGAGTCCTAGATATCAGATTTTAATTAGCGAATTATTTTTAATTTCTAGAATATGAGCCAAATGTGTGAACTCAACTGTCTCAGTGATCAGGGATTGTAACACACCTGCTTACACTTAGGAAAATGTTTGTTGGTTTAAAACTCATATTTTCAAATAGTAGACCTCCTGAAGTTCCATAAAACCTGTAATCGATATTTGAAACCTGGAGCTTCTGTTCTAATGAACCCAGCAGGATTTTTTTTAGTAAAACTAAACCTGCTGTGCGTTGCGTGTCCAGGAGTACACGGTGTCGGAGTACCTGAGGATGAGCGGGATCTACTGGGGTTTGACGGTGATGGATCTGATGAGCCAGCTGCACCGAATGAGCCGACACGAGATCATAGATTTCATCAAAGCTTGTCAGCACGACTGTGGAGGCGTCGGCGCCAGCATCGGACATGACCCACACCTGCTCTACACCCTCAGTGCTGTCCAGGTGACCGCTAACGCCGCTCTTCTGTCATTTAAATCTGATTAAGCTTCATATTTTTAACGCAGTAAACCGGAATTATAGATGCACTTCTAATTCTGAAACACGGTACAGTAAAATTATGATTCGTGGGGATATTTTTTCACTCTGGTTAGAAAACGAACATTAGGTTTCAGATATAAATCTGAGCTGGAGTTTGTTTTTCTTCAGGTTTGAGCTCACAGCCGTTTGTTTTTGTGTCTCCTCAGATCTTGTGCTTGTATGACAGCGTGGACACGATTGACGTGGACAAGGTGGTTAAATACGTCAAAGGACTTCAGCAGGAGGACGGCTCTTTTGCAGGAGACAAATGGGGTGAGCAAACTTTATCCTTATTCTTTTAAAGAAAACCAAAAACATGAATTCCTGTCAGTTTTTTAACCAAACTGTAGATTAAAAATAAATAAATGTTAGCACACTGGGGGCTACAGTAGCTCGGTGGTCAGTACAGCGGTCTTGTAATCCTGAGGTTGTAGGTTCGAGCCCTTGTTGTGTCAGAAAGGGCATTCGGTGTAAAACAAATACTGTAGCCAAATTTGTCATTGTTCGCTCGCTGTGGTGACCGCTGAAGAAGGGAGCAGCCAAAAGAAACTTATCTATAAATGTTAGCACATTAACGTTATGGTGGTATTTTTTCCTCTGACAGTTCTAAGTAGAGCCCGACCGATATATCGGCAGTGCCGATAATTTAGGCTGATCAAGGTGTTTGGGGACCTATCAGTATCTGCGATAACGGTCCCATTATCAGCCAAAATAAGCACTTCTATTTTTCACCCCTGAAGTGCTGGAACCAGCCTGGATACAATGTATCCAGCAGAGAGCACATGAACACTACAAACCAGACTCCAAAAAAGTTGGGACACTAAACAAATTGTGAATAAAAACTGAATGCAATGATGTGGAGGTGCCAACATCTAATATTTTATTCAGAATAGAACACAAATCACAGATCAAAAGTTTAAACTGAGAGAATGTATCATTTTAAGGGAAAAATATGTTGTTTCAAAATTTCATGGCGTCAACAAATCCCCAAAAAGTTGGGACAAGTCCATTTTTACCACTGTAGCCGTTTTCGCATTGACCAGCCCTCCCCGGCTCTCCCAGCTTCTAACCCGGGTTCGGCGTATTCGCATTTACCTTTTCCGCCCGGGATCCACCCTTGTTCTGGAACCATGTCCACCGTGGTTCTATCGGGCCGAGCCCTGACGGACCCAGTTTCACGTCATGTACTGCTCACATTTGATTCGTTGTTTGCAGCTGGGGCGGGACTCATTCAAACAACCTCAGCGCGAGGGTTGAATTTCATTCAAATTTAACTACAGAAACGAGAAACCCCTAAAACAATTGTTAGCTGAATTAGTTTTTCTGAGTTAATTTTTTGTTAATAACTGATCACAAATCAGCTTATGTTACAACGTAAATAACAACGAAGCGCGGACCCATTTCCGCCTTTCAGCGCGACTTGAATGTCATTAAACAATAACTAAAACAATAAATAATATTGTCTAACTGTTGCGCGCAGCCAGGGTTTTAAAATATAACTAATAATCTCTAACTTCTACGTGCAGCTAAAATGTTAAGAGGAGTGATTCCTATATGGGTAAGGTGGACACCTGAAAATCCAGTCCGCCCCAATAGCTCAAAGCGTTAGAGCACTGCTGTTTTGACCGGGAGAAGCGGGTTCGCTTCCCGCCTGGGACAAAGTTATTTTACTTTTTTCTTTTTAATTCACATTTTCTTTTAAATAAAAAGGAGTCTGTTTGGTTAACAAACTCCTTTTTATTTACTCCAATAAAAAAATAAAATAAAATAATAACTTTGTCCCAGGCGGGAAGCGAACCCGCTTCTCCCGGTCAAAACAGCAGTGCTCTAACGCTTTGAGCTATTGGGGCGGACTGGATTTTCAGGTGTTCACCTTACCCATATAGGAATCACTTCTCTTAACATTTTAGCTGCACGTAGAAGTTAGAGATTATTAGTTATATTTTAAAACCCTGGCTGCGCGCAACAGTTAGACAATATTAGTTATTGTTTAATGACATTCAAGTCGCGCTGAAAGGCGGAAATGGGTGCGCGCTTCGTTGTTATTTACGTTGTAACATAAGCTGATTTGTGATCAGTTATTAACAAAAATTAAACTCAGAAACACTAATATATATATATCCAGCTAACAATTTTTTTTAGCGGAGTCTCCTCTCTTAAAACACGAACACTCCACCCACGTGAAGAGAGCACCCCACCCACTTCCAGAGAACTGCCCACCCACTTCAAGGCGGCTCTGCGGCAAATGCGTAATGAACGCGGGTGGCCCAGAGCCACCCAGGGGCGGCCCGGGGAATTGAGGGCTGGCCTGGCCAATGCGAAAACGGCTTGAGTGTCATCTCCCCTTCTTCTTACAACACTCAACAGACGTCTGGGGACAGAGGAGACCAGTTTCTCAAGTTTAGAAATAGGAATGCTCTCCCATTCATGTCTAATACAGGCCTCTAACTGTTCAATCGTCTTGGGCCTTCTTTGTCACACCTTCCTCTTTATGATGCGCCAAATGTTCTCTATAGGTGAAAGATCTGGACTGCAGGCTGGACATTTCAGTACCCGGATCCTTCTCCTACGTAGCCATGATGTTGTGATTGCTGCAGAATGTGGTCTGGCATTATCTTGTTGAAAAATGCAGGGTCTTCCCTGAAAGAGATGACGTCTAGATGGGAGCATATGTTGTTCTAGAACCTGAACATAGTTCTCTGCATTAATGGTGCCTTTCCAGACATGCAAGCTGCCCATGCCACAAGCGCTCATGCAACCCCATACCATCAGTGATGCAGGCTTCTGAACGGAGCGTTGATAACAACTTGGGCTATCCTTGTCCTCTCTGGTCCGGATGACATGGCGTCCCAGTGTTCCATAAAGAACTTCAAATCGTGACTCATCTGACCACAGAACAGTCTTCCATTTTGCCACACTCCATTTTAAATGACCCCTGGCCCAGTGCAAACGTCTGAGCTTGTGGAGCTTGCTTAGAAATGGCTTCCTCTTTGCACTGTAGAGTTTCAGCTGGCAACGGCGGATGGCACGGTGGATTGTGTTCACTGACGATGCTTTCTGGAAGTATTCCTGAGCCCATTCTGTTATTTCCTTGACAGTGGCATTCCTGTTTGAGGTGCAGTGACGTTTAAGGGCCCGGAGATCACGAGCATCCAGTATAGTTTTACAGCCTTGACCCTTACGCACAGCGATTGTTCCAGATTCTCTGAATCTTTTGATGGTCAACAAATTATTATTATTATTTTTTTTTAATTAATAATGGTGTGAAGAGGATGGCTGTAAGGTGAGAAGGGAGGTCATCTATAAAAGGAAGAATTTTTTTTTAAAGTTACCTCCAGGTGCCTGAACTCTTTCTGTGTGTTTCTCTATAACTGTCTGAACTGAACTTCTTGTGGAAATCCTTGTTAATTAATTTTTTTATTTAGAAAAAACTACTAATCTACCCAAAAATAAAGAAAACTTTTGCATCCCGTATGTCTTGCAGTAAAAGCGAGGTGGATAACGTCTAAAAGTTGTAATTATTGTCACGCAGAAGTTTTAAACATAATACTGAAATAATAAAGTGTATGTAATGTACTTTTAATTGTCTTTTTATTTTTTTTCCAGGGGAAATTGATACACGGTTTTCTTTCTGTGCTGTTGCTACCTTGGCTTTACTGGTACGTTTGAGTTTCTATCACTTTTTAATCAGAAACGGAATAAAGTTCACGTTTAGAACTACATGACTCAGTTTTCTACACATTCATGGTTGTTTTTTATTTAACAAAATAAAAACCCAACTGTAAAACAGCAGCTTTAACAACCAGCAACGTTAATGTTAGAGTGTTAGTTTTAGCTCGTCGTGATTTCGTGACTCTTCATCTTTCAGGGGAAGATGGACTCGATAAATGTGGACAAAGCTGTGGAGTTCGTCGTGTCCTGCATGAACTTTGACGGAGGTTTTGGCTGCAGACCTGGTTCAGAGTCTCACGCTGGTCAGGTGACTGTTTTCAATTAAATGCAGCTTTTTAAAAATTGTTTCTAAACAAGAAAGTTCTGTCCTTTAATTGAAACTAGAGACTTTGGGTGTGACGTTGACAGTCTGTCAACAGTAACCGGATGAAATGTTTTTGTCTTCACATCCATCAGATTTACTGCTGCGCCGGCTTCCTGTCGCTCACCGGCCAGCTGCAGCAGCTGAACGCCGACCTGCTGGGCTGGTGGCTGTGTGAGAGGCAGCTGCCCTCCGGAGGCCTCAACGGACGACCAGAAAAGGTTTGTGACCCCCACTAGAGTTGCATTTGTGTCCACAAAAATCCAACCCGGTCCCAGCCTGTAGCCATAATTTCTGAACCCAACCCGACGAATTAACAGTAATTACAGGTCTGGACCCCCCCGGCATTTTTAATTAAGCTTTGATTGCTTATAGTTATTAACGGTCGGCGGACGCGCACGTCTGAATAAAGGGCAGAAGATCGGAGCGCAGGGTGGTTTGTCCTTTCATGGCCATCAAACGCATTCAATCTCTTGTTTCTGCTTGCATTCTGCATTATTCAGACACGGACCCCGCTCTGACATGTCTGCTTTGGGATCTCACCTGTTTGGGTTGTCGGCTGCGCACGTCCTCTTAGTGCAGTGGCTGAATGTCCATTTGGGCGCTGGATCGCTGCCTGGCAGTACCGTAGTCCCATCTGGAGCTTAACTGAACTTTTTTTTTACCTTGTTTAAGGCTGATCGCGGTCAAATGGCCGAGTGCGGCTGGTGATGTTATGGAAAGCCACGTTGCCATGTAATTGGACAATCTGGCAAGCCATGTTGCCATGTAATTGGAAAATATGGCAAGCCATGTTGTCATGTAATTGGAACTATGGCAAGCCATGTTCCCATGTAATTGGAAAATATGGCAAGCCATGTTGCCATGTAATTGGAAAATATGGCAAGCCATGTTGCCATGTTATTGAAATGTATGGCAAGCCATGTTTCCATGTTATTGAAAGGTATGGCAAGCCATGTTGCCATGTAATTGGAAAATATGGCAAGCCATGTTACCATGTAATTGGAACGTATGGCAAGCCATGTAATTGTAAAATATGGCAAGCCACGTTGCCATGTAATTGGAAAATATGGCAAGCCACGTTGCCATGTAATTGGAATGTATGGCAAGCCATGTTGCCATGTAATTGGAAAATATGGCTAGGGCTGGGCCATATCATATCGTTACCGGTAATACCGGTATAAAAAGCTTGCCCGGGCAAAAATCTTATATCATGATATGCTAATTTCATGACGTAATACGTCAGGGCGCCCCGCCCCTTAACACCCGAGCGCTTTAAACAACTGCGCACATCCCCTCACAGTCTGTACTGGTGTAAAACGCTAATTAGTTACTGCTAAAATGTTAAAAACAACGCGCGCGCGTCTCAGCTTCTCTCCCCCCTGCTCTGCAGGCATAGACAGCTGTCCCCCCCTCCCCCGCCCCGCTCCTGAGCAGCCGTGTCCTCGCTGTAAACTGTGTAAAACACGCGCGGCTCCACAGTCACTCCTGTGATGTTTCTCTGCACGCTCAATAACCTTGCTGGTTTGTAGCAGACGTTGCTTTATTGTTTAAGCTGCACAAATACACTTAACAGACTGCATGATCCTCCACCGCTCCGTTCTCTGACTTTCTTTCACACCCGAACCTGCGCGCCTACGTCACGCTCTATCGCGGTGCGTTCACTGGCACTCTGTAATATACATGCACAACACTGCTGTATACATTACAACTCCATCAGAGACAGATCAGTTTAAAAAAATGAATCAGAGGAATGACACAAACTTCATTTTATTTAGGCTAGTTGTTTTAGGAAACTACACCTGCACTTTAAAAATAAATGTTATTTAGATTGGAAAAAGTCTGCACAAAATATAGATAAAAAAACCACCACAAAAACTAAAGTGCAGGTGTAGTTTTACTTGGAGACTAAATACTTTACTAAATAAAGTAATTTCAGTAAAATTACCCCTTGTTGTTTTTAAAAATTTTATATAATACTGCAAAGCAACATGTTAAGTTAATTTTGTCAAATAAATACATTTGATTTTTTTTTTTAGGTTATATCACGAAATTTATCGTTATCGTGATAATACTCTGAAATATCACGATATAATTTTTGAGTCATATCGCCCACCCCTAAATATGGCAAGCCATGTTGCTATGTAATTGGAATGTATGGCAAGCCATGTTGCCATGTAATAGGAAAATATGGCAAGCCATGTTGCCATGTTATTGGATCGTCAGCCACGCACTTCAAAAGCCCCATCCGGTCTGCCCATCCAGCACATTATAATGGCCCGGCCCAAAGTCAGGCCGGGCTTCAGGCCTGGGTTAGAAATGACAGCTCTACCCTCTACTCATAACCAAGTTATTATCTGGTTAGTTTACATGAACTTGAGCATTTTATGGTTGTGGTTAAATGTTTTGTCAAGGTGTAAACATCAGCTGAAACATATTTCCTCATGGGTCTATAATTTAGTTTAACAGCAGTCATTATTGTTTTAATTTTCTTGAAGTTAAATTTTTTCCCCCATCATTTTCAAACCCACAACCCTGACATTTTCCTTTGGCTCCTCGAGTTAAGAAACGAGTCACATTGAAGCCCGCTTTTTGTCTCCAAACTTCAACAAAACGCAGATAAATACACAGCAGAACCTGTTCTAATCAAGAGCGTCTCCCTCCGTGCACCATTCGTGTTGTAAGGAACGTTAAAGGTTCTTTGATTTCCCAAACCTGAAGTGGCTTCAGGACGCGGGTCCGTTCTCACTAAACTCCCGTCTGACTCAGCTTCCAGATGTGTGCTACTCGTGGTGGGTCCTGGCGTCGCTGAAGATCATCGGCAGGATCCACTGGATTGACAAAGCCAAGCTGCGGAGGTTCATTCTGGCCTGTCAGGACGAGGAGACGGGAGGCTTCGCCGATAGACCAGGAGACATGGTGAGACACGTTCTCCTCTAAAAACCTGCAGTGACCTCTACAGGCGCAGATCTCTACTCGTAAATGTATCGTCTTGTTTCTTGCTTCACGCTGTTAAGACATGAAGATCACAGAGTCGCTCTGACCTTGGTTCCGCAGGTGGATCCTTTCCACACCCTGTTTGGAATCGCAGGTTTGTCTCTCCTCGGGGACGAGCAGATCAAACCGGTGAATCCGGTTCTGTGCATGCCAGAGGATGTCCTGCAGAGGATCGGCCTGCAGCCCGACCTCCTAAGTTAGTCTGACGATGCTCATCACAAACTCAAACCCTGCCGCCCCGCCACCGCGCCGCAGACGCCTCTCAGCCTGGAACATGGAAGCGGAAAGAGGACCACATCACACCTCTGAGAGGATGAATGGAGCCTCAGATTTTCTGTCTTAATCCGGTGAATCGTGTGTTTGGAAGAGTTTTCACCACAGCTGAGTCATGAACTAACATTCCTTAGTTTAGGGAAATCTAGGATCTGCTGCAGCTCATCCTCATGGAGGCCTCCGGGTCATCATTTGTTTGTGATCGTGTGTTTGTCGTCAGACTTAGCCTTTCGATCGCAGGCGATTAAACTCCATTTTATGTTTCGGCTTCGTTCGCGCAGCTGCCGCTTCCCGTAACACAGCCCTTGTTTATGAAATGTAAAAGGGCGTGAAGGGTGCCGGCGTCATCGCGCCACGCTGTGATGAAGAGCCTCCCAGAAGGTGAGACGGCCACAAAGACGGGGTTGATGCAGCTTCACTATTTATTACAGTCTGAGTTCAATCTGCTGCCACTGAGGCACAGAGAAATGTTTCCATTTGTTTTCTTCACCTGCTTCTGAACACGTTGTGGTAAAGAACTATTAATGTCACATTCTGTTTATAAAACTTCAACGCTTTCTGTCAAATGTTTATTTGTTACATAAACTGTCTGTTGTTACACGGAGTAAAGGAATAACACAGCTCAAGTTTATGATCTTCAATTTCAAAGACAATAAAATGACATCATAGTTGGTGTAAGAAAGCTTATATTAAATTATATTTAAAACAACCGTTCTAAATGTTCTTAGAGCAGCAGAAAACTGTTTTTTTTTAATTAAAGATAAAATAAATAAATGTTTTATTCTGTAGTTTTCTTCAAATACCACATTTTATGTTTGAATTCAAAAAGATTCTGCGAGAAGTTCATTATAGTAAAGCTCTAAAGATTTTTTTTCACTCTTCTCTGTTTCATAGATTTAAATATCTAAACTTTTAGATTTTATAGAATCAAAACATGTTACCTGCAGCAAAATTCACCTTTTAAGTTAGTCACAACTTTATTAACTAAATTAAGAAGGATTTTGGTGAAAAGTTTAATTTTTTGAAGCTGTTTCTTGTTTGTAGTTTGTTAAAATAAAATCCTTAACGTTACACATGTAGAACAAACTCTAATCAGCTCATCTGGTCCGTTTTATTTTCTAAGCTTGGATACAGAGTAACTGTAAGGTTCAAAGTTTTATTTCTGTAATTTTCAGATCAATACTTCCACCGTTCTGCTTTCTTCTACAAGTTCAGTCACGGGTTCTGGTTTCCCACTAGATGTCAGCCTGGTCCTTTAAAGAGATTCATACAGGACATTATTAGTGTTGGAAAACATTTGATTTACTTTATATTTAAACAGAGAGGTGTGTGTCTGGGGAGTCGCATAAACCAAACCTTTCCTCTAAAAGTGTAATTTTGTGCACACAAACTATCTTCAACAAGCAGAAATGAAAAAGAAATCCAAGTAAACCTGAATGTTTTTGGTCCAAGATATTCAGTTAGGTAGGAGTTACACTGCACAAGAACAGAGGTGGGTTTTTTCTTGTTAAGAGGGATGGATCCTGGTGAGTGATGGGAGAAATTTTAACCAATCACTGGTGCAATGGCGGAGCCAGGGGGTTGTTAATGGTGGCCGTGGACCCCCTCCCCCAGATTAACCTTTAGCCTCCACTATCAGTTAAGAAATTATACTTTTAAGCATCATAAAAACTAGAAAGCATAGTTTCCTCAGATGAACTGGGTGGCTAGTTTACAGATTATATTGTAGGGTGTGTGAGAGAAGCGGAGCGATACATCTGTAGCATATTAGCTAGAGCATCTGCAATGTGCGCCACTAGCTTAGCAAGGTAGGAAGGAACCTGTAAACCTATTCTGTTTTAATAATGACATGCAGATTGACAAAACTGACTAAAAAGTGCATTTTTTGATGCAAGTATGGACAAGTTGAATGAGGAATCTGTCTCTAAAATAGTTTAATCGTGTTTACATATGTAGGTAAACATGGATGTTTAAAGCCCCACTGACATGATTTTTTAATTTTCATAAAATTGTTCAAAATATATATCTTATCATTTAAATATGTTCGTTTTTGCAAACAATGATAAATCACTTTAATTTTGCTTTAAAAGTGATTTTGAACTTCAAGCCGTGTTTAATCATGGGAAATCCGATTACACGCGAACGCACCATCTGTGACGTAGTGAGAGGCAGAGCTCTGGGCTTGTCACGGTGCGCGGGTATGAGCAGCTCGACGTGAAGGTAAGTCTGATACAGCATCAGACCTAAATTATATCCTGTTCTTTCTTGTTCCATCACCTAAAGTATTTTCTGCTTCCCAAACTAAAGAAAAATAGCTCAAATCTTCACATAGATTGCTAAATTCGTCGGGTTTTAAATTGTCCGCTATTAAAGAGACCAGAGCCCTCTGCCTCACACTACGTCACAGATGGTGCGTTCGCATGTGTAATCGGATTTCCCATGATTAAACACGGCTTGAAGTTCAAAATCACTTTTAAAGCAAAAGTGATTTATCATTTTGTTTGCAAAAACGAACATATTTAAATGATAAAATATATATATTTTGAGCAATTTTATGAATAGTAAAAAAATCATGTCAGTGGACCTTTAACAACCTGTTAAAATACACCAGAATGCAGGAAATGGCATCTACGTTAATCAAAAATTTCTGGGGGAGGACCCTCACCCCACATGCATTACAAATACTTCTGACTCCTGATTATCAGCACTTTTATTCAAATGTAAACTTGCAATGCAATATTTTGCAACGGACGATTCCAAACGCTGAGTGCTGATGCATCATTAATTAATTTATAATTATTTTAGTGATAGTTATGAATGGAAATTGTGTGCAGATTGTGTGCAGCATTTGTTTGCTTTATTTACTTGAACATTGCATTGTAGTAATTCAGTACAACATGTTTGTATGTGTGCAAAGTGTGCAAACATACTCCTCTGACCAAATTAAATAACTATATTATTGAACTTACATGGCCACCCCATTGTTAAAGCCAAGAGCCATAGTCAGCACTGGGGGCTAAGCACCCATGAAGGTCAGATCCTAGAATCGCCCCTGTCATCCAGTGATTAGATTCTAAGTTTTGTTAAAATCTGTCTTTTGTCAATGGTGCAGATTAATGAACACCCTCACACATGAACAAAAACATTATTACCACCGTCTTCTGTGGCGGGTGATCATTTCAAAACTAGAGTATGGAGCGAATAACCGAGTTACCGTACTCTGAATGTTTCAAATACTTTGTACCATAAAATTCAAATCTAATCATGACGAGATGTGTTTTCTCTCAGGTTGGATTGGATTTAACATAATTTAACTTCACCATTCAAACCTAAACACGTTTTGTCATCAGCTTCCTTAAAGGACACTTCTAGTAATTTGTTTCTGTTATAATAATACAGCATACACAGAATAAGCTTGTGGGACATTGTGCGAAGCTACGGTATACCCGAGATGTATGTAGAGATCTTCCAAAATGTGTATGATGGTGCCAGCTGCTGTGTGAAGGTAGAAGCAGGCACCACAGATTACTTTGAAATACTCACTGGAGTAAGACAGGGTTGCCCACTATCTCCATTCTTGTTCCTCCTCGCCATAGACTATGTAATGAGAATAGCCATGTGCAAACCAAATTTTGGAATAAAATGGACACTAAATGAGAACTTAACGGATCTAGACTTTGCAGACGATATAGTCCTACTGGCAGACACTCAACCAGTGATTCAAGATATGACACAAGCCCTACAAAAAAATGCTAAAAGGATTGGTTTGAAAATTAATGTAGGGAAAACAAAGGTTATGCAGGTTGGGCACACAGAACCAAACATACAGATAACAATAGATCAATCATCGTCTGAGAAGGTACAGAAATTTGTCTACCTTGGAAGTGTCATAACTGACAATGGCAACGTAGATGCAGATATTACCACCCGCATCGGTAAGGCAGCGTCAACATTCAGAAGAATGCAATCAATATGGGCAAGTAAATCCATATCCACGAATCTTAAGGTCAGACTGCTGCAAGCAGTGGTTATCCCCACAGCCTTGTATGCCAGTGAGACGTGGAAGATGTCAGTAAAGATGGCCAAGAAATTGGATGCATTCCAACAAAGATGCCTGCGAAAGATACTGAAGATTACATACCTAGATCGGATTACAAATGCAGAAGTCTATCGCAGGACACATACCATACCCATGAGCCAAACAATTAAGCTAAGGAAGCTCAAGTTTGCGGGACATGTACTGAGAATGGAAGCACAGAGACTACCAAAGATTGCCTTCAATTGGAAACCACAAGGAAACAGAAAGAGAGGCAGACCCAAACTGACGTGGAGACGATCCTTTGAGAAAGACCTGAAAGAACAAGGCTTCGACCCGAGCACGGTGGAGGTGATCGCCAAGGATGGAGATCAATGGAAACAGCTTGCCGCCCAATGCGCTCTCGAGCGCGGGAGGATCTAAGTCTAAGTAAGTATAATAATACTGTACAATATCACAGTTAATGACCTTTTCTCTATGTGCTCTGATGTGCCCCTGTTTCTGCTTCATGCGTTTTTCATGCTGAAATGTTCTCAGAGCTGCATGAACCTGCAAACTATGGACTGTTGGCCCTGTGAGTTGTGTGTACTGTATTTAGCTGATGGGGAGCAGTAATCCCCACCCCCCGCCCAATTTATGGACAGAGACAAACATGCTGGTTGTTACTGAGAAACCCCACCGGCGCTCATTAGTGAGGAAAGAGACAGATGAAGAGGATGAGGCAAGGTGGGAGAGGAAGAGAAGAAAGCAGGGAGACAGATGGATGGATCACAGCTCTGTCATGTTTGTTTGCATTAAAATCATCAGTAGCACATTTTCCTCCCTCTCTTCTTATCTCAACACAAAACACAGGATTAGTCCAGGAGACGAGGCTGCAGCCAAACTGTGGATCCACACCTCCAGTCATTTAATAAACGTTTCATTCAGCCTCAGCAGAATGACGTGTGTGAAGACGATTCATGTTGTTGGTGGGAAACAGTTTTACCTCAAAGTTTTTACATGTGCTTCTTCTTACCGCTTTATCATCTAATTTACCAGCACTAACAACAAGTATTTCACTTTTAATTCATATGGGGTGAATGCTGAGTCAGCATTCTTGTTGTTTATAGTTTCTTCTATTTATGGTTTCACATTTAAACTACATCTACATACTTTATTTGAT
>JBBPBX010007746.1:0-17310 GCA_038048925.1 Garcialebias charrua | reverse complement strand
AATTTTGCTGGCAGATTAATTGTCTCAGAAATTATTGCGATAAACGATATTGTTTGAAATTTGGCAATATTAGTAATTATTGTCAAATTTAAGAAGACATGTTGCTTAATTTGTTTTGTATGCAGCACCTTTTTTAATTTTATTTTTTATAAAGAACAGTCTTGGCAAAACCTGAAAACTTTGGTTCTGCTAGTGGCTTCGGATGTTATCAGGCATTAAATGGCCGTTATTAGTTATCTTCCCCATACGTAGTGGTGAGACTGTCCTGCCTACCTCCTAGTAGGTTTAAAGGTATGTTATTATCTTTATGAGGGGCAGTTTGACCGCTACATATGGGGATGATAACAACTAATGATAAAATTCAAAGCCTGTGATCAATTGTCTCAACACAGTTGATCCAAAAAGTCTGCACTCATCTTCCTGCAGAAGTTATTAAAGCTGCAATTCTGTAGTGCAGTCTATAAGTTATATATTTTTAACATATTTCTTCACTCTGTCACTATCTCCTGACAGGCTGATGTTAGACAAAGTAATCTCTGAAAAAAACTATAGTGCCGTTGCTTCTCCAGGTGGTAAATAAGAATTTCAAAAAAGCCACAGTGACCCGCCGTTAACCAGCCAATAAAAACAGAGTTTTTAACCAGCCAATAAAAACAGAGCTTCTCACTTCTCACGCTCCTAGCCCGCAGTGGCCGCGCAGGTTCTCGTTGAAATAATTGCAAAGCAATGCAAACCTGTTTTGTATGTTTATGTTTATGTTTATTAAATTTGTTCATTTTTTTTACAAAAGAAACACAATATACAAGATAATCCCATAAATGATAACGTACAAAATATAAAAAAATGAAAGGTAGCAGAAAGAAGAATAAATCTTATGTGACACAAATGTATTAAATTCCCCTTCTTCATCCCTGATCTGGACTTTTCTTTTGTTTTTTTTGCCAAAAGTCAAGTGATCGCTTCCTCCTCCGCAGCTGAGTCCATGAATGAATTGAGGAAATGAATGAATTTGTCACGAGCGAATTAAACTCGGGTTCAACATGGCTGCGCGCGGCTCTGCAGATTTCCTGGTGTGCTGCTGGACCAGCGCTCCCTGTTTTTATTATTTTTTTTGAACGTTTTATTAACATATAATCACAGAACTTCGCAGCTGCTGACAGGACATGTAGTGGAGGCGGAGCATTCGGAAGCAGAGCTGAATTTCACCGACAGCAAGAGTGAGCTGAGCCATATATGGCTCTGAGTGGGGAGGGACCAGAATGCTTTCCCAGATGAAAAATTTCCCTAGTGCTGCGTTCTACCAAAAACTGCAGACTGAACCTTCAATATCTCCCCACAACAGATACAGGACCAGGACAAGTAAATGGGTTTTCTCCGGGCACTCCGGTTTCCTCCCACCCAAAAAAACAACCCCAAAACAACAACAACAATAACAACAACAAGCTGTTTCCACCCAATAAAAACAGTTTTTTGAATTGTTCTCTTAATGGTCTGGGGACTTTTCCAGGAATAAAAAATAAAATAAACAGAAAAATCTACTAACATCCTCCTCAGGACAAGGCACGCTTAGCACAGCATGTCAAGTCCAAGTGTACCGTAAACCCACCCACACAGACCATTGCAGTTTGACTCCCATCACCCTCTGGAGCACAAGTTAGGAGTCATCAGGACTCTGTACCACAGAGCAGACAGCGTCCCCCCTAACTCAGGAGCCAGACAGAAGGAGAAATCACACACAAAACTGGCTCTAGAGAAATGTGGATATCCTAACTGGGCCTTCCTGAAAGCAGAGAAGAAACCCAAACAGGACTCCAGCCAGCCATCAGGTGAAAAGAAGGAACCCAGACCCAGACCAGTGGTCATTCCATATGTTGCAGGAGTTTCAGAGAAATTGAGACGTTTATTTTCTAAACACAACGTCCCAGTGGCTTTTAAACCCCAAAATACATTACGGCAAAGACTGGTTCATCCCAAAGATCCAGTCCCCCGGCACAAACAGAGTAATATTGTGTATGCTGTTCAGTGTCAGGAGGGCTGTGATCAGTCTTATATCGGGGAAACTAAACAGCCACTGGCCAAAAGGATGAACCAGCACAGAGGAGCAGCAGCATCATACCATACCACTTTATTTATAAAGCACTTTAAACAGTGACAGTGCACACCAAAGTGCTGTACAGGGACAGACATCCCAAGCACATAGCAACAGATTACATAACAGGAAACCGAATGTAGAAAACAAAAAAACTAACAAACAAAAAAAAAAACAATAGTGGATAACAACAACAGCATCATGACCAACACAGCGTGATGCACACAGGCTCAGCACAGATCACACAGTGCCAAAAACCAGGGAATAATAGTGTGTTTTTAACCGTGAGGGAGGGGGCCTGTCTGACAAGCAGAGGTAACTCATTCCACAGGCTTGGGCCTGCGACAGAGAAGGCCCTGTCACGTCTGCGCTTGAGACGGGTTCCTGGAACTGTGAGGAGCAACTGGTCTGTTGATCTGAGAGAACGTGGTGGGACATATGACTGCAGCAGATCAGTGAGATAGGAGGGGGCAGAGCTGTTAAGTGATTTATAGACATACAAAAGCATTTTGAATTGGATTCAAAGGTGAACCGAAGCCAGTGCAGGGAGACCAAGACTGGTGTAATGTGCTCTCTTTTGCTTGTGCTGGTTAAAAATCAGGCTGCTGCATTCTGGACCTGGCTATGGAGGCTTGACTGATACCAAAAAGGAGCAAGTTGCAATAGTCGAGCCTGGATGTAATGAATGCATGAATTACAGTCTCCAGGTTATTTTTGGACAATATGGGCTTCAGCTTAGACAGTCGCCTCAGCTGGAAAAAACAGGATTTAACAATCATATTAACATGATTGTTGAGTTTCAAAGAAGGGTCAAGTATCACTCCTAGATTAGTGACTCTTTGTTTCACTAATGGTGCCAGAACGGACAAGTCGATGCAGTGGTTGGTGATTGTGTCATTGGGAGGAAACAACATAACTTCAGACTTCGTCGCGTTGAAACTCAAGAAATTTAAAGCCATCCAGTCTTTGATGTCAGTCAGGCAATCCAGTATCAGTTGAATAGAGCGAGTACCATTAAGTCTGAGGGGGGTGTAAATTTGGAAGTCGTCAGCATAGAAATGGAAAGGTATGTTGTGTGTTTAGCACCTAGTGGCAGCAGGCATAAAGAAAATAAAATAGGACCGAGGATGGACACCTGCGGCCTCCAGGCCAGGACTCTGCAGTCTACACTCATCTCCAGGCCACTGGTCACTCAGCCGTTTTCGCTCTGCACGGCCCTCCCAAGCCCAGCTCGTCCCTGGTTGGCCCTGAACCCGGCCTGGCCCGCCCCCGCTCATTACGCATTGTGCGGAGAGCCGCCTTGAAGTGGGTGGGGCGTTCTCTTGAAGTGGGTGGGGCGTTCTCTTGAAGTGGGTGGGAAGTTCTTGTGTGCGCGCTTGGTGTGTTTTAAGAGAGGAGACGCCGCTAAAAAATATTTGTTAGCTGAATATATATATATTAGTGTTTCTGAGTTTAATTTTTGTTAATAACTGATTACAAATCAGCTTATCCGTGCATGCGTGGGTTTTCTCCGGGTGCTCCGGTTTCCTCCCACAGTCCAAAAACATGCATGTTAGACTGATTGGTAACTCTAAATTGACCCTGGGTGTGAACTAATATTCTCTAACTCCTGCGCGTGGCCAGGATGTTACGAGGGGCGATTCCTTTATAGGAAAAGTGGACTCCTGAAAAAAGTAATACGCCTCGGTGGCCTAGTGGTTAGAGCATCAGCTTTGCGCTCTAAATTTTATCTTGACTCGAGTTCGAATCTCACTCGGGACAACTTATTTTACGTTTGTCTTTTATTGGAGAAAATAAAAAGGAGTTTGTGTGTTAACCACAGGCATAACACAAACTCCTTTTTATTTTTATTTAATCCTATACAGTGTCAGGCTGATGGTCCTAGATTTGGTTGTCAACGACAAACTGGTTGATCCACTAGGCTATTTATAAGACTGAGCTTATTGCAGCTCCTCAGACTGACAAAGTCTTTAGATTAAAAGAAATGTTTCAACAAGTTTTTATTTAATTTAATCTTTATTTAAAACAATTTTAATCTGTCCAGAGGGCTTGACTTAACTTTGTTTAATTCCTTGACAAGGATCATTCATAACTTCATAATTTCATTTTATGCTTATGTTCATTGGGTGTTTGGTGTTTTAGGGGTGTTTGGTGTTTCAGTGTTGGTGTAAATTTTCATACTTTTATACTATAAATGTTTTAGTGTTTAGTGTTTAGATGGTTACTGTTGCACCGTGGGACTGAGAGAAACGCAATTTCGGTCCTGTGTATGTCCTGTACATATTGCAGTTCTGACAATAAAGTTGACTTTTGACTTTGATAACTCATAACACTTTTCAGCGTCAAGGGATGTTAGGCCTTTACTTATATCTGTATACAAGAAAATAAAGGATCAGAAGTTAAACACTTGTTTTTATATTACATATACAGTAGAGGAGAAAACCTTTGTAACACGTTGGCTTAAATACATAATATTCAGTTTACTGCCCACAGAGCTGGTTGTGTATACAGTACAGTATTTGGAGCTAAACTACAGGTTCATGTGATTTTGAAGATATTTGCTGTCATTTGTTCTCCTGAGGCAGCTGTTTGAGACTCATTTAAACCCGGTGTGAGTCTGATAAACTCTTATCACACCCACAGACGTGTATCATCAACTCTCATAATCCTTCAGAGGTAAATTTCAAATGAACACGACCTCGACTTTCTCTTTTGTGACTAAATGTCACACAGAAATTCTAATCTGCAATGTGGCTCCAAGATTGAGGATGACTATTTTTCATGCTTTGGGTGAAAAACTTTACCACATTAGAGGATTTACTCTGAGAGGACATGCTTCACATAAACAGAAGTAATAGAGCGGTCTAATTAAAGCAGCAACGACGAGCCAAAGGAGGTCAATTGTTTCGGCAGCCCTTTGTGTGTGTGTGTTGTGTGTGTGTATGTGTGTGGCTTTTTTGTCTCAATAATTGCAGCCAGTGCACAAAATAACTGGAGTTCAAAAATAAAAATATTACTTTCAATTTCATGTGCAGACAAAAGTGACAATGTGGAAAATTTCTATTTACTCAAGGTGTCAGGCAGCGACCAAACTCAATTACTGGCTCTTTGTGCCGGCAGAAAAAAAAAAGAAAAAAGCTTTTGAATAACATGATGGAAAAGAAACTGTGACATTTTGAAGGAATGTTGTGCAGCAACTTTTACTTGTCCTCTTTTGAAGTAATAATTATTTGACTGAAAAGACCATTATCAGACAGGTGGTACAAAAACATCTGTTTAAATAAATGCATGCCAGTTCTAAAGGGTTAAACGGAAACATTTCAAATCATTCAGAGTCCAGCTTTCTGCCACAAGACCAATTCTGTCAGTTTGATCAAGAATGGATGTTCCAGCAGGTTCACCCCAAGGTCAGACCGTGCAATAATAATAATAACATTTATTTAACCAGGTTTGTCCCATTGACATCAAAATATATATTTTACAAAAAAAGATCTGACCAAGACTAGCAGCATACACAGAGAGAGAAAAACACTCAGTTACAATACATAGTCACAATAAACATAAACTTACAATAAAACAAATGACTCAATTAAAACAATTGCACTTCTGCAAGTTGAACATAATGGCATCAATCATGGTATTAAATAGGAGTGCAGGAAAAAAAAATCGATTTTTTAAAGAATCTAGATTCTTAGTCCTGGCGATTCAGAATCGATTCTAAAAAAACCAAAATCGATTTTTTTTTTTTACATTAAAACTCAAAAGATAAAGCAAATAAAACCATATATCATAGTACATGAAAGAATACATAAAATGAAAGGTGGAAGAAAGAAGAAGAAATCTTATTTTATCTGCCCCTTTTTTCAAAAACAAAACAAGTTCAAACAATCAATTCAAACAATAATCTTCTATAAGTAACAGAGCAAAAAGCTAACCTAATACAGTACTGGTTATTTAAGTTACAGAATTTAATGCATTCCTGTATTTGTTCCTATTTTTGGTATAAATATCAAACTATGCAAAAAAAATTGATAAGGAACCTAAAATTATTGTTTTAGATAAATGTTCTATTTGTTTACATTGTTGTTTAATGTTTTCAGTTTAAAATTATTGTTTTAAATAAATTTTCCATTTGTTTACATTGTTGTTTATTCTTTTCAGCTCGTCAGTTACAAAACTGAAACTAAATTTATGACCATTTTAATGGAAAATGGTTTCTGAATCAAAAATCGTTTCTGAATCGAAAAATCGATTTTTTATCGAATCGTGACACCAAAAATCAGAATCGAATCGATTCTCCAGACACTGAGAGATTCGCACCCCTAGTATTAAATACATTCAGATATACTAGCGTTCCAAGTTTAAGCTTTGATTGCAAACTGTTCCATGAGGTTGGAGCAGAAAAGCTGAAGACTTTCTTCCCCCTTTCTGTTCTGACACGAGGAACACTATAATTTAAAAAGTCTTGAGACCAGAAGCTGTAGGTCGTGTTGTTAAAGTTAACAAAGATGAAAGATAAGGTGCTGTCAACTTAAGAATAGCCTTGTGAATAAAAACATACACATGCAGAGATGGCCATTTACCTTAGCATACAAGAGACTGATGAGTTAGGGCTCCATAATTTGTAATAAACCGCAAAGCGACATGATACACGCTGTCCAGCATGTGAAGACATTGAGCAGAGGTGTTCATGTATCGCCATAGTCAATAATCGGAAGAAAAGTTGACACCACCAATTTCTGTTTTACGCTAAAAGGAAAGCAGGATTTATTCCAAACCTAAAATCCAAGTAAGAATGTGTGCTTTAAAAGACAATTTGCCATCAATTAAAAATCCCAGATATTTGAACGTAGACACAAGTTCAATTTGTAAGTCTGCAGTCTGAGAGCAAAGTGCTCTGTAGGGAACAAATTGCTTGTTTTATCTGTGCATTCATGTGCATAGGTATTTAATGTATTTGTGTGAATGTATATTTTTATATGTGCATGTTTATATATTTTTATAGACTTCTTGAATTCACTTTAAATAGCCTCAGCACTCTGAGCTTCACTTGTGTTTGTAAAATGCAGTATAAATAAATTTGAATTGAATTGAACTTCAATTGTAATTTAAACAACTCTTCCGGACTTCTGCTGCAAAGATTGAATCGATACAATTTTAAAACGTGCATTTAAGATGCGATAGACAAGACAACGATGTAGTCGCAGGCTAGCAGGCTAGCGTCTTCTGGGAGCTAACGTTTGACTTGAAGTCGGGCACAAACGTTACTGTACCGCCACACCTCGGCTTGTGATCTATAGTTATTCACATACTGTAGTCATCGTGACGGGTGAAAAGATTCGCACTTCGCGGAAGGACCACAAAAAAACGCACAAAAACCAAGCAATAATGGACGCCTACGATGAGACCTCCAACGGGACGATCCCTAACGGTACGGACAACCACTTGAAGTCCAACAAGGCTTTCCACAAATCGGTCAAATCCTCAGCCCTGCAAGAGCAGGTCAATGCAAACAACATCAATGGAAACGGACCAGTCGTCGTGGAAGATAGCAACAAAAACCTAATAATCCTGACAAGTGATGAGCTGGAGTTCCCTGTTCATGAGTGTGTGTTCAAAGGAGACGTGTGTCACCTCTCCTCTCTCATCAGGACCAACAGCATCTCTCAGAAAGATGTTCACGGGAACACACCTCTTCACCTTGCTGTTATGCTGGGCCCCAAAGAGTGCGCTCTTCTGCTTCTGGCCCATAACGCTCCTGTGAAGATAAAAAACGCACAGGGATGGAGTCCTTTAGCAGAAGCTATCAGCTACAGTGACAGACAGATGATCACAGCAATATTAAGGGAGCTGAAGCAGCAGTCGAGGGAAAGTGTGGAGGACAAGAGGCCAAAATTACTGAAAGCTCTCAAAGAGCTTGGTGACGTTTATCTGGAGGTGCACTGGGACTTTCAAAGCTGGCTCCTTTGCTTTCCAGAATGCTGCTCTCAGATGCTTGTAAAATCTACAAGCAGGGCCTAAATGTCAGGCTCAATACTACTCTAGACTTCAGTGATATGAAGTGTCAGCGTGGAGATCTGAGCTTTATTTTCAACGGTGATGCCCTGCCCTCACAGTCCTTTGTGGTTCTGGACAATGAAGCAGAAGTGTACCAAATAATACACCATGAGGAGTCAGAGATGGAGACTGAAGAAGAAGTAGACATTCTGATGAGCAGTGATGTCTACTCTGCAACCCTGTCAACAAAATCCATCACTTTCTCTCGTAGTCAGATTGGCTGGCTCTTCAGAGAGGACAAAACGGAGAGGGTTGGAAACTTTCTGGCTGACTTCTATTCCGTGAACGGCCTGGTGCTAGAGTCAAGGAAACGACGGGAGCACTTAAGTGAAGAAGACATCCTGAGGAACAAAGCCATCATGGAGAGTTTGAGTAAAGGAGGCGGCATCAGTGAGCAGAATTTTGAGCCTGTGAGAAGGCAGTCCCTCACAGTTCCAACTCCTAATACCATTTCTTGGGAAGAGTACACAACTGCAGAGCCTGGAAAGCCTCCTCATCTTGGCCGAGAACTTGTGTGTAAAGAAAGCAAGAAGAACTTCAAAGCTACTGTAGCTATGAGCCAGGATTTCCCTTTAGGCATCGAGTCGTGGAACATCTTGGAAGTCATAGCCCCGTTCAAGCACTTCAACAAACTCCGAGAGTTTGTTCAGATGAAACTTCCACTTGGGTTTCCAGTCAAACTAGACATCCCCGTCTTCCCATGCACGATCACAGCGACTGTCATCTTTCAGGAATTCCGCTACAACAAATTTGATGAGTCTATTTTCTACATCCCTACTGAGTTTTTTCCCCCCTCCTGCGCACTGATCGGAGCAGCAGCTTGTGTCTCTCCTCCACAACTTTCCTCTTCCTGCTTGGCTACTTTGTCTTTGTCTGCAGTTTTTCAGTGCTCGCTCGAACGCAAATTGAAGTGGATCTGGTTTTGTGGGCTATCAACTCTATTGATAAAAGTTTTTCTACAAAACGATCAGGTCCTGGGGAACCGGCTTGCCCATCACAGACTCATCCAGCTGGGTATATCATGGATTCCTGGGGGGAGTGGAAGATGTTATGCCTGACTATTCTGTCTGTCGAAGATGTGGAAGATTTATTCATAATTGGATTTATGATAGCAGGTGCTCTGCTTTTTGGCTTGTGTGGAGTTCTCTTCTATTGGAAAATTAGGAAGACTTCTGCAGCGATCAATGCCCTGTCGAAGCTCCCTTCTCAAAATGAGAGTTTGATCCGGGCTGTGACCTCCATGAATCAGCTGCTTTATGAGTTGAACCGCAAAGTGGAGGTGGCCAGTGAGGACCGCAGACCACCGGTAAGGTTTGGGACTCGTATGCGGCCAGGAGGGTCACATCTGGGGGAGGAGGACTCATAGCTCGGGTCAGTGAAAGCTTCCCATAATTTGGAGCGTATTGGATTTTGGATGCCCATCTGGACTCAAGGCTACAGGAAAGTACACTGTGAGCCTGACCTGAAGATAATTCATGCTATATCTAATCAGACTTCCCAAGCAGCCTTGGACAGGCTGACTACAAATTTCTCCTGAGTCTGAGCAACTGAGGACTGAATCTGTCGCAACCCCCCCTTCCCTCCTCGGAGAACTTTCTGTGTGCTCTCAGACAGATAAGGTTGGCTGGTCCCATCATCATCAGAACTGTGGCTATCTGAACAGAGCTCATGGACTTAACTCACTGCTTCGATCTCAAATGCAAATGTGATTTGTCTTAACTGTTGCTTGCTGGTAGAGTTTTTTTGATGTCTCATATGGTGTCCTGAAAGACAAAATGTGATATATCTTTTTTGTAATACCACTGATTACCCTCCTGGTTCTCCCCTTTTTGTTTTCACACCTGTAACCTTCATCCCGATTCGGATGAGAGAGGCCGCGCTGATAAGAAAAGCAGCAGCTTCACACACGTAGTCCCCTTCAGGATGACTGTGCGTACATATTCACTCTGTACTGGTGCAAACTTGTGCAATGTCAATAAAGGTGCTCTGACTCTGAGTACAAGGAAGATCCAAACCGCTTCCCAGACCACTGATCTGTTGACACGTCTGACACAAACAGGAAACGGCTAGCGGGTTAGGGAGCACAGGCTCATTCTGAATCCATTACAGGTAGTCCCCGAATTACGAGCGCTCTGATCTACGAGGTTCCAGACTTACGAGCTGGCGAATTTTTGGAAAAAACGCAAAAAATACTGAGTTTTCATGTGTTTTTTCACCACAGTTAGTTAGCTAAACATATGGACACACGTTTCCGATCATTTTTATGCACTCATAAGCAGTTTTTTGATGAAAAACGAGTGTTTGTAGTCGCGCTAGCGAAACCGTTCCAATTTACGAGCGAAATTCCGGACTTACGAGAGACATGGCAACCGTTCCAAATTACGAGATTTCCGGTTTACGAGCGCCTCGTTGTAACGGATCTCGCTCGTAAATCGGGGACTACCTGTAGTTGTTCAAGAAGAGAAAATAAAGGGAGGTAACTTAAAAAAAAAAAAAAGTAAGAGTTATGTTCATTTTGCTGATGTATCCAAAGCAAATCAATGCAAGAAAATATCAGAGCTCCATGTGGCATATAGAGGAGTGACGGCAGTTGTTTTTGTGAAATGAGTCATGGCTTACTTTGTTCTTGCTGTTCATAAACCGAGCTGTTAAAGCTGTCAGGTGACCCAGCTGGTACATCTCATCAGTATTTAAATATATCCTTTATTTCATCTGTAAGGATTCTCCTTCTCGAAACATCACTCCCATCATATGTAAATAGTTCATGTCTCTTTAATTCACAATAACAAATAATAGCTATGGTATATATCCTCAAACTGAGCTTACTGTTCATTTATATATTGTGTACTATATATAAACTCAAACAGGTACTGTGTAGCAATACATTTCCAGTTCTTAAGAATGTTTTTTTAACCAGTCGGGAAAAGGCTTGGCTGAAAAATGCAGATATTCAGCCTTTTTTCCCATGCCGGACACTCCTGTGTGTTCAGGTTTGCTAATGTTACCTCTCAGCTGTCTCTATGTTTTGTCGTGATAACGAGCTCTGTGCTCAGAGTTGTATGTTGTGTTGAGATTTGTTGTGTCAGTTTGTGTGGGGGAGAATCAGAAGGATTTACCAGATGGGATATCAGGTAAACTGTTCTTAAATTGATTACTGCACTGATACGCTGTGGCTGTGTTGGCCTTTTGGATCACATGCATTTTTATGCTTATTTAAGCATTTGTTACTGTATATTACCTGCAGATCCACTGATATTTAGATGAGTTTTAAAAGAAATGTAACACTGACACTTTAGAACTTGTAGTGCTCAGAAAGCCAAAAAAAAAAAACTCTTCCGTTTTGTTTGCGGTTACTGGGCCTGTAAAGTTAACAAGCTGTTAATTTTAAATGTATGATGTCAACTGTGAAATATCACCTTATTATAAAAAAAATTAAAATAAAGATAACACATGAACGCAGCGGCACCTCGTCCCTTTTCTCTTGTTGGTGTTGATGAATTAAAACCAAGTGGACAGTGTTGCCAGATCTCGCGACAGAAACAAGCGACCAGCCCCATGAAAACAAGCCCAACTGGCAACCCACCCCATTGTGTAAAACAACATTTATTATGGCATTACATATAAACAGCTAAATTATGCTAAACACTTTGAAGAACATATCCACTCTAAAAAATAAAAATACATTTGGCATTAATACCATTAAGCCTCTGGGACTCATTTACCAGAGACCTGAATTTTAAACGAAGAGTGATGACAACAATGGACAACGACAACAACAGACAATCATAAAGGATGCGTACAAATTAAAAAATAAAATAAAACTTAAACAGCAAACTCATAGTAAGTCAACAAAAAACTTTCTTTAATCTCTATCCTGAATCATGCTTTAAGTGTGTGCTCTTTCTCCCATTCTTTATTATATTTTTCCCATATTTCCCCCACTTATTGGAGCTCATTTTATCATGGTCTTGTCACTCTAGACCAGGGGTCTGCAACCTGTGGCTCTGGAGCCACACGCGGCTCTTTGGTCCCTCTGCAGTGGCTCTTTCAAGCCAAAACAACCATAAAACTGAATTTTATCGGATGTTATACCCACAACAAAAAATTATGAGTTTTAGTAGTTTTCCTGTCATTTCTTTTGCAAACATGTGGATAGTACTAATACACAGAGTAAATTATACTCCCTTTGACTTTATGCTTTATTTCTTCAAAGTAGAATACTAATTTTCTCCACAATAAAAAAAGTAAGTCACATACTGCACAGTTTTAGCTGAAAACAAAAGCCCCCCAAAAAATGTATACAAATATATGTTCTTTACAAGAATCCAGTCTTATGGACTTGTGACCTGGATATTGGCACCAGTGACCCCCTTCAACCCGAAAAGGAAGAAGCGGGTAAAGATAATGGATGGATGGATGGATGACTGGATGGATGGATAGATGGACAGAAGGATGAATGGATGGAATCCAGTCTATTATTATGTCGTAAAATGTAAAAATATCAATAAATTCTAACAATCACTGGATGTTTTTAGTTTTATAAATCACTGGATGTTTTTAGTTTTATAATTTCACGCTTACAGGCCAGAAAAGCCCACCTTTTAACAAACTTAAAGTGGCCCATGGGCCACCAGTTGATAACAATTGTATCAAGTTTTGTGGCTCTTGACACGTTTAATTTAGTGAACGAAAGGGCAGAAATGGCTCTTTTGATTGTAAAGGTTGCAGACCCCTGATCTAGACAAAGAATAAAGAACAAAGAATAACAAGCCCAAATAAGCGACTTTACATTCAAAACAAGCCCATTATGCAAGTGGAGTCACGTGACGCGGCCAGGCAGGAGGCGGGACTTTCCTCCCGTTCGACCAATAGGAGCGCAGCACTGGACCAGGTCCTCGCAGATTCATGATGGAGAGGGAAAAGAAAAAAAGCTCGAGGAACTGAAGAAGACGAATAACGGTTCGGTCAAACGTTCATGTATGGAGATGACCCACGCGCTCACCCGCACCGTGTCCGCGTCTTCTCCCGTGATGAAAACGTGAAGCAAAAGGTGCTAGCAAGACGAGCTGCGGGTCTGGAGGGAAACAAGCGGTCCACCATCGTGTCTGCGTAGAAATAAAGAAGAATGGCCTGGACGTGGAAGGTAAAGGAGGGTTCCTCCTCTCAGATACGTTTGTGAGGGAGTGAGGGGACAAATGGAGCCGGAGCTTTAGCCGATATGAGGTTAAATGTTAGCCGTGGAGAGGACATAACCTCCTCTGGTTGGTGTCAGCTGTGGGGTTTGTGGGTCCTCCACGTCCATAACTCCCATTTCTTGTTTTGGTGTGTAGCTTTATTGTCAGCTTTCTCAGATTTGTCCTCCTCCTCCTCCTGCACCTCCTGGTGGGAGCAGGCCAGCTGTTCTCACCTTTAGCCTTCAGGGATGTAAACAAACCTGTCTCACCTTCAACCAGAGAGCACCTGCAGAAAGTTCAAAGTTCAAATGTGTCATGAAACACTCCACCCTGTTTGTTCCTCATCTTGTTCCTACAGGACAGTGTTGTCCACACAGTTCTGTCCACACAGTGGTGTCCACACAGTTCTGTCCACACAGTTCTGTCCACACAGTGGTGTCCACACAGTTCTGTCCACACAGTTCTGTCCACACAGTGGTGTCCACACAGTGGTGTCCACACAGTTCTGTCCACACAGTTCTGTCCACACAGTGGTGTCCACACAGTTCTGTCCACACAGTTCTGTCCACACAGTGGTGTCCACACAGTGGTGTCCACACAGTGGTGTCCACACAGTGCTGTCCACACAGTGCTGTCCACACAGTTCTGTCCACACAGTGGTGTCCACACAGTTCTGTCCACACAGTTCTGTCCACACAGTTCTGTCCACACAGTGGTGTCCACACAGTTCTGTCCACACAGTTCTGTCCACACAGTGGTGTCCACACAGTTCTGTCCACACAGTTCTGTCCACACAGTGGTGTCCACACAGTGGTGTCCACACAGTGGTGTCCACACAGTGCTGTCCACACAGTGCTGTCCACACAGTGCTGTCCACACAGTGTTGTCCACACAGTGTTGTCCACACAGTGTTGTCCACAGTGTTGTCCACACAGTGTTGTCCACAGTGTTGTCCACACAGTGTTGTCCACACAGTGTTGTCCACAGTGTTGTCCACACAGTGTTGTCCACAGTGTTGTCCACACAGTGTTGTCCACACAGTGTTGTCCACAGTGTTGTCCACAGTGTTGTCCACACAGTGTTGTCCACAGTGTTGTCCACACAGTGTTGTCCACACAGTGTTGTCCACAGTGTTGTCCACACAGTGTTGTCCACACAGTGTTGTCCACAGTGTTGTCCACAGTGTTGTCCACACAGTGTTGTCCACAGTGTTGTCCACACAGTGTTGTCCACAGTGTTGTCCACACAGTGTTGTCCACAGTGTTGTCACAGTGTTGTCCACAGTGTTGTCCACACAGTGTTGTCCACAGTGTTGTCCACACAGTGTTGTCCACACAGTGTTGTCCACAGTGTTGTCCACACAGTGTTGTCCACACAGTGTTGTCCACAGTGTTGTCCACACAGTGTTGTCCACAGTGTTGTCCACACAGTGTTGTCCACACAGTGTTGTCCACACAGTGTTGTCCACAGTGTTGTCCACAGTGTTGTCCACAGTGTTGTCCACACAGTGTTGTCCACAGTGTTGTCCACACAGTGTTGTCCACACAGTGTTGTCCACACAGTGTTGTCCACAGTGTTGTCCACACAGTGTTGTCCACAGTGTTGTCCACACAGTGTTGTCCACACAGTGTTGTCCACAGTGTTGTCCACACAGTGTTGTCCACAGTGTTGTCCACACAGTGTTGTCCACACAGTGTTGTCCACAGTGTTGTCCACACAGTGTTGTCCACAGTGTTGTCCACACAGTGTTGTCCACACAGTGTTGTCCACACAGTGTTGTCCACACAGTGTTGTCCACAGTGTTGTCCACACAGTGTTGTCCACACAGTGTTGTCCACAGTGTTGTCCACACAGTGTTGTCCACAGTGTTGTCCACACAGTGTTGTCCACACAGTGTTGTCCACAGTGTTGTCCACACAGTGTTGTCCACACAGTGTTGTCCACAGTGTTGTCCACACAGTGTTGTCCACACAGTGTTGTCACACAGTGTTGTCCACACAGTGTTGTCCACAGTGTTGTCCACACAGTGTTGTCCACACAGTGTTGTCCACAGTGTTGTCCACACAGTGTTGTCCACAGTGTTGTCCACACAGTGTTGTCCACACAGTGTTGTCCACACAGTGTTGTCCACACAGTGTTGTCCACACAGTGTTGTCCACAGTGTTGTCCACACAGTGTTGTCCACACAGTGTTGTCCACAGTGTTGTCCACACAGTGTTGTCCACAGTGTTGTCCACACAGTGTTGTCCACAGTGTTGTCCACACAGTGTTGTCCACACAGTGTTGTCCACACAGTGTTGTCCACACAGTGTTGTCCACACAGTGTTGTCCACACAGTGTTGTCCACAGTGTTGTCCACAGTGTTGTCCACAGTGTTGTCCACACAGTGTTGTCCACACAGTGTTGTCCACACAGTGTTGTCCACACAGTGTTGTCCACACAGTGTTGTCCACACAGTGTTGTCCACACAGTGTTGTCCACACAGTGTTGTCCACAGTGTTGTCCACACAGTGTTGTACACACAGTGTTGTCCACACAGTGTTGTCCACAGTGTTGTCCACACAGTGTTGTCCACACAGTGTTGTCCACACAGTGTTGTCCACAGTGTTGTCCACAGTGTTGTCACAGTGTTGTCCACAGTGTTGTCCACACAGTGTTGTCCACAGTGTTGTCCACACAGTGTTGTCCACAGTGTTGTCCACACAGTGTTGTCCACACAGTGTTGTCCACACAGTGTTGTCCACAGTGTTGTCCACACAGTGTTGTCCACACAGTGTTGTCCACACAGTGTTGTCCACAGTGTTGTCCACACAGTGTTGTCCACAGTGTTGTCCACACAGTGTTGTCTGTCCACACAGTGTTGTCCACAGTGTTGTCCACACAGTGTTGTCCACAGTGTTGTCCACACAGTGTTGTCCACACAGTGTTGTCCACAGTGTTGTCCACACAGTGTTGTCCACAGTGTTGTCCACACAGTGTTGTCCACAGTGTTGTCCACACAGTGTTGTCCACAGTGTTGTCCACACAGTGTTGTCCACAGTGTTGTCCACACAGTGTTGTCCACACAGTGTTGTCCACAGTGTTGTCCACACAGTGTTGTCCACACAGTGTTGTCCACACAGTGTTGTCCACAGTGTTGTCCACACAGTGTTGTCCACAGTGTTGTCCACACAGTCACACAGTGTTGTCCACAGTGTTGTCCACACAGTGTTGTCCACACAGTGTTGTCCACACAGTGTTGTCCACACAGTGTTGTCCACAGTGTTGTCCACACAGTGTTGTCCACACAGTGTTGTCCACAGTGTTGTCCACACAGTGTTGTCCACAGTGTTGTCCACACAGTGTTGTCCACACAGTGTTGTCCACACAGTGTTGTCCACAGTGTTGTCCACAGTGTTGTCCACACAGTGTTGTCCACAGTGTTGTCCACACAGTGTTGTCCACAGTGTTGTCCACACAGTGTTGTCCACACAGTGTTGTCCACAGTGTTGTCCACACAGTGTTGTCCACACAGTGTTGTCCACACAGTGTTGTCCACACAGTGTTGTCCACACAGTGTTGTCCACAGTGTTGTCCACACAGTGTTGTCCACACAGTGTTGTCCACACAGTGTTGTCCACAGTGTTGTCCACACAGTGTTGTCCACACAGTGTTGTCCACAGTGTTGTCCACACAGTGTTGTCCACAGTGTTGTCCACACAGTGTTGTCCACACAGTGTTGTCCACACAGTGTTGTCCACAGTGTTGTCCACACAGTGTTGTCCACACAGTGTTGTCCACACAGTGTTGTCCACACAGTGTTGTCCACAGTGTTGTCCACACAGTGTTGTCCACACAGTGTTGTCCACACAGTGTTGTCCACACAGTGTTGTCCACACAGTGTTGTCCACAGTGTTGTCCACACAGTGTTGTCCACACAGTGTTGTCCACAGTGTTGTCCACAGTGTTGTCCACAGTGTTGTACACACAGTGTTGTCCACACAGTGTTGT
>JBBPBX010007745.1:0-64370 GCA_038048925.1 Garcialebias charrua | reverse complement strand
ATCACCTCCAAATCAAACACGTTTTAATTATGGTTTACTTAATTTTCAAGGAAGAAGAGTGCGAGAAGCATTGCACCGAGTTGACCAGCAAGGAAATTTGATGCGCACTTTCCAGCTTCGCACTGTTTCAATCAGTCAGATTTATATGGGTGATTAATAACACATATTTATGCCATGTGACAAACTCAAAACACACATTCAATTTTACTTTACACGGTCTTTAAAAAAGAGGAATTATGTTGACATTACAAATACATGTACCGGTACTCTTTAAAAGTACTGTAGTGAATAAGGACCTCAAGTGATGATTACACAGATTACTTTCATTAAGAAACTTTTCACAGAGACCAACTAACACAATGACATTAAAGCTGCAGTATGTAACATTTTTTATAAACATATTTCTTCACTCTGTCACTATCTCCTGACAGACTGATGTTAGCCAGGTAATCTCTGAAAAAAAATATACTGTATATATCTATTGTCCCCTTGCTTCTCCAGGTGGTAAATAAGCATTTCTAAAAAGAAAAAGTGACCCGCCGTTTTCCAGCCAATAAAAACAGAGTTTGTAACCAGCCAATAAAAACAGAGTTTGAATTTGAATCAGCCAATAAAAACAGAATTTGAATTTCAGCAGACCATGGGAGAGCAGAGCCATATATGGCTCTGAGGGGGAGGGATCAGAATGCTTTGCCTGTTGAAATTTTTTCTAAGTGCTGCAGTTCTACAGAAACTGCAGACTGAACCTTTAAAGTTTTTAAAATCGTCTTAGCATAAGTGAGAAATGTATTCTTAATGGAACTACTCTGTGTTTTAACGTAAACATTTACTCTGCTGAATAAGAGCATTGCAGTTATGATTTTCCTTCTCTGTGAATTCCAGGCCTGCATTCAACAAACAAACGAAAGTTTCTTCTACCAGTGATAATCAAAAATGTTTTTGTTGTCTATATAGATGGCGATTCGTTGTTCACGGGGGCATTGATGGCTTTAGTCGCCTCATTGTTTACCTGACTGCTGCTACAAACAATCGTGCCACAACAGTTCTTCAGAGCTTTCTTGAAGCTGTGAATACATATGGAGTGCCATCTCGTGTTCGTTCAGACAAAGGAGGGGAGAACGTACTAGTGGCACACTTCATGGTCTCAACCAGAGGCCAAAACAGAAATTCTCACATAACAGGAAGAAGCACACATAACCAGAGGTATTTAAATTAAAGTCTTGATTTATTCTCCATTCTCCATGTTTTCATACTGACTACTTCCATGGAAGTTGCTACCTTTTCCAAAATAGTATGAAAAATAACCGTCGTGAATTCCCGGGGTAAGTAGAAAGGTCTGGATCTCACAATCCTGAACTCAATGTCCACAGAGCAATAACTGGATACCGGGGTGGCGTTTTATTTTAAGTTGTTGGTCTTTATATTAGTGTATTATGACAACCTTTTTTTGCACGTTTTTCACACTAAAATGTATTTTCCATCCAGGATTGAGAGGTTATGGAGAGATGTGTTTGGGGCAGTGTTGGATCTGTTCTATACAACTTTCTGCTACCTGGAGACCGAGGGCCTACTGCAAACAGACAACGAGGTGCACTTATACGCATTACACTGGACCTTTCTACCTTAAATCAACAGACATCTGCAATTCTTCACAGACGGCTGGAACCACCACAGACTACGCACAGAACAGAACCAGTCACCACTGCTGTTGTGGTCTCAAAACCCACGTGCAGGTCACGACCCCGCACAGGTTTGTTTAATTTATGCCGTTTTACAAAGTGCAATTGTAAATTTGCTTTTGTGGTTTAAAAAAACACCAGTGTGTGTAAACTGGATGTTATTTATATCATGTTCTCTTAACTCTGACAGGTTGACAACCAGTATGGCATTGATGGGGAGAGCCACTATGGTGGCCATCATGATGGCGTGAGTGACTGTGCCAGAGGTAGAGCTTCCAAGGCCTTTGACTCAGGTGGAAATTGAAACACTACCAGATCCAACGACCTTGTTTTCTAATGTGATTAATGTTTATTGCCAGACAGTTGATATTCTGACTGGAATCTTTGGAAGTATGTAAATTGAAGCTACAAAAGACATTTCCTTCATTCCTATTTCGGTGCAACTTTTTTTTCATTGATACATAAAAATCCTTTTTAGGTGGGTGTAATGTACTGTACTGTATTATCAAAATGTTTGTGCCGTCTTTTTTGCTGAAAGGTTCTGAAATTTACATCGTTATAACAGAGCCAACTTGCTATTTATTAAGACTGATTACATAATACTACACAGTGGTATTCAAGTTACATTCTATATTGTAAAAGAAAATAAATTGTATGTAAACTTATTTAAATTAAAAATATTCAGTGTTTACATGTGCTTTTTTCATGTTTATGTAATAAAGTCACCATTATTATCTGATAGACAAACTATCTACACTTGGACTAAGCCCCTCTATTTGTAACTGGGTACTAGACTTCTTAACAGACAGACCACAGTCCGTGAAGATCCACAACTTCTCCTCCTCCACCATAACCCTCAGCACTGGCTCTCCTCAGGGATGTGTGCTGAGCCCCCTTCTGTTCACTCTGCTCACATATGATTGTACAGCCACACTTCCAGGCTGTCATATTGTTAAGTTTGCAGATGATACAGCGGTGGTGGGATGCATCACAAACAATGATGAGTCCAGCTACAGACAGGAGGTGGAACACCTGGAGAGCTGGTGCAAAGAGAATAATCTTCACATGAATGTGAAGAAGACAAAGGAGATGATTGTGGACTTCAGAAGGAACAAACACACCCATGCCCCACTGAAAATAGGTGGGTCTGCAGTGGAAGTGGTCTCCAGCTACAAATACTTGGGTGTACACATGAATGATAACCTCAGCTGGAGCAACAACACCACCAGCCTGATCAAGAAAGGTCATCAGAGACTCTACTTCCTCAGACGGCTGAGACGAGCTGGTCTGAGCAGCCCAGTCCTCACCTCCTTCTACAGGTGTGCAGTGGAGAGCATCCTGTGCTCCAGCATCAACGTGTGGCATGGAGGCTGCACAGTTGAAGAGAGGAAAGCTCTGCAGAGAGTGGTGAAGGCTGCACAGAAGTCTGTTGGAGTCAGTCTCCCCACCATCACAGACATTTACACCTCCAGATGCAGGAAAAGAGCCACCTGCATCATGAAAGACCTCACTCATCCAGCACACTCACTCTTTGCCCCACTCCCCTCAGGACGGAGGTTGAGGAGCATCAAGTGTAGAACCACTAGACTGAGGAACAGCTTCTACCCTGAGGCTGTTAGACTCATGAATAAATAAAAATAAAATAAAAATAAACACTGCAAAATATCACATCATACTGATGCTGATCTGTTTTCTTGTTGCTGTGTTCATCTGTGTTCATCTGTGACCATCTGCTCATACAAACTCATGTTCGTGCTGCTGTTTATTCCCACTATATTAGGCTTAGTGTATTACTAGTTGATGTTTTTCTTAGTTAGTTCTAGATGTTATTACTGTTTTTCTCTTTCATTTGTTGTTGGATGTAACTGGGACCTCGTGTACATAATCTCGTTTTCATCACATGTACCACATGCGGTGCAAATGACAATAAAGACTCTCTGACTCTGATTATTAAACCATTGTAATTTTATTTACAAATTCAACCACATCAGCTTTAACATTTTGTATGTAAGCAATTTCTAGATACGAAATTAATTAATATGATGGTCTAATATTTCCTAACATTTTCTGTGATACAGCTAATAAATGTGTTACCTGGGTAAACAATTTATATCAGCAGGTAGAAGCTTCAAAATATGTTCTACAATAACATTAAACTGTTTTATTTGAAACAAGAATGCAAAGTTCTGTCAAACTGAAGTAATTAACAAGTGCACTAGACACTACTTCATAACAATTAAAAAAACATTTGAAAGTCGTAACTTTGAAAAAATACATAGTGCATTTCTAAGTGCATAAACTTGTAAAACGTTGAAACGGCCTGGTTCAAATTAGGCCAAAACCAGAGTAGCTTGAAGACATGCTGGCCATAAGGTGTTGGTGGAAGTCAGCATAGGTTTTGTGATTTTTGGACAACTTCAACGTCAGGAAGCAAGTGGATGACTGCGGGAGATGGCAGTCAACAACTTCTACCTCCAGATTGGAGCTGACCAGACCCCAGCCAGTCCAAAAAGTTAGTAGACTCCTTAGGTTGTCTGAGGTCCCTTAAAGACGTCAGCGGGCAGCAAATATCCAGGTCTTCCAGCTGTTCTTGTGGGGTACACGGATTTGTGCAAACGACAAGCCACTTCCTCCAAAATCTGGACAACTAATGAGTCAGCTTCAGTATCTGTGTCTGCAGCTACCTGGAGCAGCCACTCACTCAAAACATCGACTGGAAACAGTAAATAGTCATCACTGACTGTATTACTTTCAGCTAAGCTAGCAACGTGCCTCAGCAATCCTACGATACATCTCTAATTGTTTACTTCCTCTCAAATACGGAGATCTCCTAAGAGAACCGCAGCGCAGGCATGCTCAATCGATCTGCACACTGATCGTTCTATTTCCGGTTTATTGACCAATAGAAGAGCTGGATTTAGAAAGCAGCCCTCCTCATTAACATACCGAAGAGGCAGAAATGCAGCGAGAAAACAATACAGAAATAAATGCAGCTAACAATACAGCAATAAATAAATACAGCAATAAATATAGCAAACGGAAAAACAGCGAGAAAAAGGCAAAGCAAAATATCTATTGTTATTGACGGAAACTCATGTGTAAGGAGATATAAAAAAGAATATATATATTTATGCTTTTATTTCTCATGTGTAAGGAGATATAAAAAAGAATATATATATTTATGCTTTTATTTCTCATTAAAATATATATTTCTACTTTGATTTATATATTTATTCTTTTATTTATTATTATTTAGGATATATATTTCTACTTTAATTTATATATGTATTGTTTTATGTCGGATATATATTTATTCTTTTATTTATTATTATGTCAGTTTGGTCCTCCATAGATTTGTAATCAGTTATTAACAAAAATGAAACTCAGAAAAACTAATATATATATTCAGCTAACAAATATTATTTTAGGGGTGTCCTCTCTTAAAACACTGTAAGCGCGCACACAAGAACAGTCCACCCACGTAGAGTGAACACCCCACCCACTTCAAGAGAACACCCCACCCACTTCAAGGCTTGCTCTCCGGACAGCGCGTAATGAACGGAGGCGGGCCAGGGCTGGCTCTGGGCCAACAAGGGACGAGCTGGACTGGGGAGGGCCGGTCAATGCGAAAACAGCTACAGACTCATGTTCGTGCTGCTGTTTGGCGTATTGTTCTTTTTCTATTTTCATGCTATTAGTGCTTACTGTATTTTTAGTGGATGTTTTTTTAGTTCATAACTTAAATCTTTTTACTGTTTTTCTTTTACATTTTATTGTGGAATCTAACTGGGACCCTGTGTACATAATTTCATTCCACCACATGTACAACATGTGGTGCAAATGACAATAAAGTAACTCTGACTCTGAAAAGACATTTATAAAATCCGTATTGTACTTGGGAGTCAGATAAACAACTAAACTTAACACAATGTGGGAGGAGCTGAGTTCAAACAGGCTGCGCTCAAAGCTGCTGACTGAAGATGGAGGCAGTTGTTTACAGTCAAAGCAACTTTTAAAAACCGTCACTTTTCCTCCTCCTTGACCAGACATCTGTAGGGAATTAAAATAGCAGAAATCCTGCGGTAAAAGTTCTATCAAATCACTGGACTCACCTAGTCCACCTGTCCGCAATTCCGTTATGAATAAGAATTCTAATCCTTGAGATAAAACGAAATCCTTGATGATAAAAGTTTTATTTGCCAGGGAACTGGCATTAATCAGGTCAATCCTGGCAGCAAGCGGCATATTTGCATCCTTATCAGACATCCGCGGGTCCCGACACAGAGGCTACAGTTTTTGGAGATCACGCTTGCATCTACAGGTACGAGGAAAGCAGGATGCGTACAGCTGGATCGTTCCATCGTGGCTTTCGCTGACAGGTACCAGCCAGGCATCGGTGGGGTCCAACACATGCAGCAGAACAGAGAAGTGAGGCACTGACCCAAACTTTTTCAAATAAGCTGGAGAAAAGCGTCCCCGAGCAGCTTTCAGTCTCACCAGTTAACTGCTGCGTTTACTGTGGCGACACGTGCACTTTTGCAAGAGAAATGGAGTCCAAACACGATACAGGTGAGCTGGGATCCCCGACAGCAGCGGAGTGCAAATTTCTGTGTCTAATGAAGTCACAAATAGACAGATTTCTCACAGAAAGTCTAATATCTAGCAAAGTTTGGCGATCATACACCATTAGAGAGTTGACATTAGTGGTAAAAATCAGCACAAGCAGTACAAACAACCAAATCAAATGTAGAGACAAATGGCAAACCATGTACACAGGTTCCACTTTAACCATGTCCAAACAATCTCAGTCTAGGCTTGCCAACTTCATCTCCCAGATGTTCAACCTGTGCTGTACCTCTGATATCTCATTCCTAATCTTATCTATCCTTGTCGCTCCTAAGGAGAACCTCAACATCTTCATTTCTGCTACTTCCACTTCTTTCTCCTGTCTTTTTGTAAATGCCACAGTCTCCAGACCATGCAAGATAGCTGGTCTCACCACTGTCTTGTAAACTCTTCCTTTGACCTTTGCCGACACCCTTTTGTCACAAATTACGCCTGAAATTTTTGTCCATCCACTCTATCCTGCCTGGACTCTCTTTTTCACCTCTTTACCACACTCCCCATGTTCATGGACAGTGGACCCCAAGTAATTTAAGTCCTGCACTTCCGTGTCTTTGCTCCAAAGTGTCACTGTTCTACCGGCCTCCCTCTCATTCACACACATGTACTCTGTTTTACTATGGCTGACTTTTATTCCTCTTCTTTCAAGTGCATACCTCCACCTCTCCAAGTTCTCTTCCACCTGTTCCCTATTCTCACCACAGATCACAATGTCATCTGCAAACATCAGAGGATTTCTGCCTGACTTCATCCTGCCTGACCTGATCTGTTTGTCAGTCTATCACCAGAGAAAACAAGAAGGGGCTTAGAGACAATCCTTGATGCAATCCCACCTCCACCTTGAAGCTATCTGTCCCATACGACACATCTCACCAATGTCCTGCTGAGCAGCCTCTCTGTGCAGAAAAACACATTTAATCCAAATCGTTTTTATCCAAAGTGAATTTTTTTCTAAAATCATTAATCCACACATGCAGCAGGGTGGCCCAGTTGGTAGAGCTGCTGTCTCTCAGCGAGCAGATTACCCTGGTTCAAATATTGGTCCAGGAGCCTTACTGGGTGGAGTTTGCATGTTCTCTCCATGCATGTGTGAGTTTTCTTTGGGTACTCCGTTTTCCTCCTACAGACCAAAAACATGCATGTTAGGGTAATTTGTAACTCTAAATTGTCCCTAGATGTGAGTTAGAGAGTGAATGGTTGTTGCTTGTTTGTCTCTATGTGTCCCTGTGATGGGTCGGAGACCTGTCTAGGGTGTACCGGGCCTCTTGCTCAGTGATTGCTGGACATGAGCAATGGCAGCAGTCGTGACTTAAAAAGGAAGAAGTGGGTAAAGATAATGGTGTTGGGTTTGTGTTTGTGTGTATGTGAGAACTCACCTTGCAGTTGCTGAGTGTTGGAGATGGGAGTTCCTGGGTAACCAGCTGTTGCCAATCCGGTTAACGAGTCCAGCTGCTATTTAAGCCTTGGAGGAGGTTCCAGTCTTTGCTGAATCATTCAGTCACCTTGGGTACTGTGAGACAGCCATTTTAATGTTCTCCTTTGTGAACTTATGTTTAACCAGCTTATGTCTCCCTGTGTTTTCAAGACAAATCTGTGACTCACCTCTGGAACCCAAACTGGACAAGCTGCCTCCAAACTGGACTCCTTCTTTGAGAAAACTCTGTCCTCCAGCCTGACACTCCTCCACCAGCTGCCACCTGCAAGACACTACTTGGGACTCTTGGATAAATACAAGGAATTACTCACCTGATGGACACTCACCTCCTCCCTCTGGTCTGCCTCCTCCAAGTTCCTTCTGTAAGAGAGAGACTTAATTAAACACTAAAACTGCAATATTCCCCAAACATCATCATTAATCTTTTTCCCCCTTTCCTTCCAGGAACCCTGACTTCCTTTACCCCAGCACTGTAAATAAACTCACTTAACTGATTACCTGTGTCTGTGATCCTTCTCAGCCTTGGTCTGAATTTGAGTACGTTTTCAGTAATTGTTTACAACAGAATGATTCAGCCATAACATGAGTACTCACGACCAGACTGAGATGGATCAATTAAGAGAAGCTATTCTTTCCCAAGAACAACGACTAACTGCAACCCAAAACATGTTTCAACAGATTCAGAGCCAACAACAAACTATCTCAGAGAACTTGACTAAACTGGGTGGAATGGTCCACAAGCTGGGAGAGCAGAGATCTCCTCCTTCCCACACCGGAATTACCAACACTGCCTCTGCTGCACAATCCCCAGAGCCACCAACCCAATACTCTGTGCGTGAGCCCGAGATGAAACCCAGTCAACTATTTTCTGGTAAAACTGAACATTTTGGTGGGTTTATGCTACAATGTAATCTAGCCTTTAGCAGAGCTCCACGAACCTATTCCTCCGACTCGTCCCGCATATCCTACATAGTTTCCGCCCTACAAGGAGAGGCCTTAAGGTGGGCTGATGCTTACTTTGGTTCCATTTCTGTAAGTGACTGTACCTTTTCCACTTTTTACAACGACTTTCAGAGAGTTTTCGAGCGACCGCTGCACCAGGAGACAGCTTCCAAGAGGCTAATGGCGCTACGCCAGGGGAACCAATCTGCGGCGGACTTCGCTCTCCACTTCCGGATTGTGGCCAGACAGGCCGGATGGGAGGACCTCGCTCTACGGGGAGTATTCGTCAATGCCCTCAATGATCACATTAAGAATCAGTTGGCCCTTGTGAATGAACCTGACAACTTAAACGATCTAATTGATTTATCCATCCGCATTGACGATCGCCACAGAGAATATCGGGGATTGTTGGACTACAAATCCCAGGGTCCTTCCACTTCCGTGACTCCACTTCCGGATCCGGTAAGCCGTAGTCCAATATGTAATCCTGTGAATGAACCTGATTCACCCCTGAGGAGAGACAGAAGCGTCTTTCAGCTAAAGAATGCTTATATTGTGGGAAGAAGGGGCACTTCATTGCTACATGTTCTCTTCGTTTAAAAGGCCATTCTCACCAGTAAAACAGGAGATACTGGTGGGCGCTTCAAACATTTCTCCTGAGAACCGTCTGACTCTTCAATCTGCAGTTTGTTACAATAACATTAATCTCCCCGTGCAGGCTTTAATTGATTCTGGAGCTGAACAGAATCTAGTCAGTGACTGTGTGGTGGAACAACTTTCTATCCCTCTGGACAGTTTACATCAACCCCTCTCTATGACAGCGCTCACCGGTCAGTCCATTTCCACTATTTCCCATAAGATCACCTCTTTAAAAATCATTGTATCTGGCAACCATCATGAACAGAGTGAATTTTTTGTTTTTCATTCAGAGACCCCTCAAGTTATATTAGGATTTCCCTGGCTCAGAAAACATAACCCTCAAATTGACTGGTCTCATAACCAGATAGTTTCATGGAGTCATTATTGTTCCTCCAACTGCCTTAAATCTGCAATCTCCTCCTCTCCTCCGCCTTGTTATGAAGATGAGGTGGTGGATTTGTCATCTATTCCAACCAGTTACCATGACCTGGCCCCGGTGTTCAGCAAATCCCGAGCTCTCTCATTACCTCCCCACAGGCCATATGACTGTTCCATAGATTTACTACCTGGTGCTCCCTTACCTTCCTGCCGTCTGTATAATCTGTCTGGTCCTGAGAAGCAAACTATGAGGGAATATATTGACGCATCTTTATCCTCAGGCATTATTCGTCCTTCGACGTCCCCAGTTGGAGCTGGGTTTTTCTTCGTCGCCAAGAAGGATAAAACGTTACGGCCTTGTATAGATTACAGAGAACTGAACCAGATCACCATTAAGAATAAATATCCTCTACCTCTTATCGAGTCCATTTACGAGCAACTCAGGGAGGCTTCTATTTTCACTAAGCTTGACCTCCGGAACGCTTATCACCTGGTTCGTATGAAAGAAGGGGACGAATGGAAGACTGCCTTCAGAACCCCTTTTGGACATTTTGAATATCTAGTGATGCCTTTTGGGTTGTCAAATGCTCCTGCTGTGTTTCAGGCCTTGGTCAACGATGTACTGAGGGATTTTTTGTCTCAGTTTGTCTTCGTTTACCTGGACGACATCCTGATCTTCTCCAAGGACCCTCAACAACACACACAACATGTTCGGGCTGTTCTCCAGCGGCTGCTTGAGAACCAACTCTTCGTCAAAGCTGAGAAGTGTGAGTTCAGTGTGCCCTCTGTTGCCTTTTTGGGATTTGTGTTTAAGAGTGGACAGGTCTGGACGGACTCGGAGAAGGTCAAGGCTGTGATGGACTGGCCCACTCCTCTGAACCGCAAACAACTCCAACGCTTCCTGGGCTTCGCCAACTTTTATCGCCGTTTCATCAGGAACTTCAGTCAAGTTGTGTGTCCATTAACCAAACTCACCTCTTCTCTCCGTATTTTCTCTTGGAACAGGGAGGCTGAAGAGGCCTTCATCAAACTCAAGGGACTTTTTTCCTCTGCCCCTGTTCTAACCCATCCTGACACCAGTTTGCAGTTCATTGTTGAGGTTGACGCCTCGGACACCGGCGTGGGTGCTGTTCTCTCGCAGAGGTCCCCTGTTGATGGCAAGGTCCACCCTTGTGCATTTTTTTCTCGCCGCCTTTCTCCTTCTGAGGCCAACTACGACGTGGGAAATCGGGAATTGTTGGCCATCAAATTGGCTCTCGAGGAATGGAGGCATTGGTTAGAGGGGTCCAACCTGCCTTTTATTGTTCTCACCGACCTTATCTACGGAGTGCCAAACGACTGAACCCGAGACAGGCCAGGTGGTCCCTGTTTTTCACCAGGTTCAATTTTTCTATCACTTATCGCCATGGGTCCAAGAATGTTAAGCCTAATGCCCTGTCCAGACAATTCTCGTCTACAGATTCCGCCGAGACAACTGAGGCCATTCTCCCTCGCACCTGTGTTGTTGGTGCCACCTCCTGGGGGATCGAGAGGGACATCATTCAAGCTCAACAGACTGAACCTGATCCTGGTACTGGTCCACCTAATCGTTTGTTTGTTCCCGTGTCTGTGGTCAGCCAGGTCCTGCAATGGGTTCACTGTTCGAAGTTCTCCTGCCATCCTGGTGTCAATCGCATGACTTCCTTCACCAAGCGGCACTTCTGGTGGCCTACCCTTCCCCGTGATGTCAAGCGTTTTGTCGCTGCATGTGCTGTTTGTGCTCGAAATAAAAGCACCCATCAACCTCCTGCGGGTTTCCTCAGGCCCCTTGCTGTTCCTGGTCGTCCTTGGTCCCACATTGCTCTGGACTTCGTGACGGGTTTACCCCCTTCTGAAGGTAACACCGTCATCCTTACCATTGTTGACAGATTCTCTAAAGCTGCACATTTTGTTCCATTAACTAAACTCCCCTCTGCTCTGGAGACCGCTCACCTCATGGTCCAGCATGTCTTTCGACTTCACGGCATTCCTTGTGACATCGTCTCGGATCGTGGTCCCCAATTTGTGTCTCAAGTTTGGAAGGCTTTCTGTCAAGCCCTTGGTGCCTCGGTGAGCTTGTCTTCTGGTTATCATCCCCAAACCAACGGTCAGTCTGAAAGATGCAACCAAGAACTTGAGTCCTCTATTCGCTGTGTCATTGACAATAACCCTGCTGATTGGTCCTCTCTTCTCCCCTGGGTTGAGTATGCCCATAATACTCACACGTCCTCGGCTACGGGCCTCTCTCCTTTTGAAGCATCTCTGGGTTACCTGCCTCCACTGTTTCCCCACCAGGAGGTTGACGTGTCTGTCCCCTCTGTCCAGTACCACCTACGACGTTGCAGACGCATCTGGAGGCAGACCAAGGAGGCTCTTCTTCGGTCCCGTGAACAAACCAGGAGGTGGGCTGATCGTCGCCGTATTCCGGCTCCTCTGTACGCTGTGGGACAGAAGGTATGGCTCTCCACTCAGAACATCTCCCTCAAGGACACCTCCAGAAAACTGGGACCTCGGTTTATTGGACCTTTTCCTGTTGTCAAAATTGTTAACCCCTCTGCTGTTAAACTTCGGCTCCCTCGCTCTATGCGTGTTCATCCCACCTTCCACGTGTCCCAACTCAAGCCCTATGTGGAGGATCCTTTGAATCCTTCCGACCTCGATCGTCCACCCCCTCGTGTGGTTGATGATCAGACTGTGTTCACCGTTCGTCGACTCCTGGATGTTCGGAGACGGGGTCGTGGACATCAGTTTTTGGTTGATTGGGAGGGTTACGGCCCCGAGGAGAGATCTTGGATTCCCAGGTCCTTCATCTTGGATCCTGGTCTCATCACTGACTTTTTTGTGAGACATCCTGACAAGCGCCTTTGATCGCCTGGAGGCGATGTTTGAGGGGGGGTACTGTTGGGTTTGTGTTTGTGTGTATGTGAGAACTCACCTTGCAGTTGCTGAGTGTTGGAGATGGGAGTTCCTGGGTAACCAGCTGTTGCCAATCCGGTTAACGAGTCCAGCTGCTATTTAAGCCTTGGAGGAGGTTCCAGTCTTTGCTGAATCATTCAGTCACCTTGGGTACTGTGAGACAGCCATTTTAATGTTCTCCTTTGTGAACTTATGTTTAACCAGCTTATGTCTCCCTGTGTTTTCAAGACAAATCTGTGACTCACCTCTGGAACCCAAACTGGACAAGCTGCCTCCAAACTGGACTCCTTCTTTGAGAAAACTCTGTCCTCCAGCCTGACACTCCTCCACCAGCTGCCACCTGCAAGACACTACTTGGGACTCTTGGATAAATACAAGGAATTACTCACCTGATGGACACTCACCTCCTCCCTCTGGTCTGCCTCCTCCAAGTTCCTTCTGTAAGAGAGAGACTTAATTAAACACTAAAACTGCAATATTCCCCAAACATCATCATTAATCTTTTTCCCCCTTTCCTTCCAGGAACCCTGACTTCCTTTACCCCAGCACTGTAAATAAACTCACTTAACTGATTACCTGTGTCTGTGATCCTTCTCAGCCTTGGTCTGAATTTGAGTACGTTTTCAGTAATTGTTTACAACAAATGGATGAATGGTTTAATCCACAAGACCAATGCATCGTCCATCTTAGCAATCCTGCCGTGTGTGGCCAGCAACATCTGCGTAGGTACAGCCATCTTAAAGTTTGTCCAGAAGTTCCACTATCTCTTGAATCATCAGCATCTTCCACTGGCGTTTCGGTTCACCGCCATAAACTTTTGAACACACAGACCATTTGGTAGCCATCCAGTTGAAAAAGATCAGAGGTAAACAAATTGCCTGCTACTAGTGTAACATTGACCATCTGCTACTGTAGCAGCAAATCAGCGCCCAGGTTACAAAGCATTTCAGTTACAAAGTCTTTTTGGCATTTTGGTTCACCACCAGAAACTTTTGAATGCACAGAACCTTTAGAAAGAATAACAAGGTTAATCAGAGTCAGAGAGTCTTTATTGTCATTTGCACCGCATGTGGTACATGTGATGAAAACTAGATTATGTACACAGGGTCCCAGTTACATCCAACAACAAATGCAAGAGAAAAACAGTAATAACATCTAGGATTAACTAAGAGAAACATCAACTAGTAATACACTAAGCCCTAATGTAGTGGAAAAACATCATTATAAACAGCAGCACGAACATGAGCCTGTATGAGCAGATGATCACAGATGAACACAGCAACAAGAAAACAGATCAGTGTAATAATATAGATAAATACGTCAGTTTGCTGACTTATCTATAATTTAGATGATAGATTTGAGCAGGTTTAGACTGACACAAATTTATCATCAGTTATATGGGTTCTCAACTTTTTCAGACTGAATCAATAAATCTGTGGCTCAGTGAATGTAATGTAACTTGACAGGAAACATTATTATGTTGACCTACCAAAGGCAGAGTCATTTAATAACAAAATCATCAAATAACAATCACAACATATTTACATAGATTGATCGATCACAACTTATAACTAATTTTTCAGCAGATTAAAACATAAAACAACAGAACACAAGTTAATGGGTCTTATATTAACTTATTTCTGTGGCACAAACTTATAGTTTTACATTTAGAAATAAACATAAGGAGTTAAGGAGGAAGATTTAAAGAAAGGAAATGGTTGAATCTTATCTTGAGATGTTTAACCAGAGTGGCTCATCCTCTGTTTGGTTTCGGCTGGACATCCGTACCGTGATGAAACGACGTTTACCTTTGTGAAGATTTTCTTATCTTGACTCCAGTAAATTAGTCTAGCCAGACGCGCATGCCTTGCTGCGTTTTATAGGCGACACATTTTCATCTTGCCACGGTCTCGTGAGGTCTGCTGAAGCCTCCCAGAGTAATGTTATCGGCTCCGGTTTGGTTTCAAGAGAACTTCCAGGAAAAGTGTTCACAGCTTGGAGCAGTGACCCTCAGATGGCTAACAGCTGACGTGCTGTTAGCCTCGCTGAAGACGTGGGCCTTTGGCTGATGGCCGGGACGTACAACAGCTTGGAGAAAGACGTCTATGCATCTTTCATTCTCCCAGAGAACTCACTGTTGTTGAGTTAGTGGTTCCCTTTGCACTCCAAGAATCAACAGGAAGTGTCCCTTTAAGAAGGGGGTGTGACTTAGTCACATACTTCCTGCTGATTGGTTGTCGTACCCCTAGAGAGGGTGTGACTTTGCAAGTGAGTGAGTTTGAGTGACAGATGATAGGGTAGACATAAACAAAGAAACATGCGTCAGAAGATGCAGGTGCATGTGAACAAGCCATGTAATTTGTTTTGAGAACAGATTCATTGTTTTTAGAAAGGACGGGAGACAGAAAGCAAATTATGTCTAGAACTTTTCCTTCGTTCCAAAAACACTTCAAACAAATACGACGGATTGTTCAGTCAACTTTAAGACAGTTATTCTGCACAGAGCAGACAGTTTAGAGCAAGATCATTCTGAGATGTTCTCTTAACTTTGGCATATTTAAAATATACCAGCTTAGTAAAATCATCATTAAATGACAAAAATATACTGTTGATCAATTCTGAATTAACACACATTAAAGAGAAAGTTCAATCTGATTAATTGGTGTCCATTAATTCCAAAATAATTGTAACAAAAATAGTGTCCTTGAGAGCTTCAAGAAAGTGTAACACTGAGAGTTTCAGAGAGATGTGGAGAGGTGTACTTAAAGGTCAAGCCTAAAATATCAGAGATGAGGTATTCCACTACAGTCCCCCTTTTTGGAAATCATCGCCTGTCCTTGGGGATGAGTTCCAACACGAAAGGATACCACCGAATGTCTCTGACCTCTATGTAATCCAGCAAGTGGAAAAAAAAAAGTTCAAAATTATACTCCCATAATGTTTTTGGAAATTCCATACTGTTCGTAGGCAATCCCATTAAGGTACGCTTTCAATCCTTTGGAAAACATAGTCTGTTAACCCATGGAAAACTGAGTATGTGATCCTTTGGAAAACAAAGTCTTATAATCCACAACGGTAAATCCACAACGATGGGGGTTATTGACTTCACCAGCAAGAATGGATTTTAATCAGCATGTAGAGGGGATCCCTCGATTGAAGCAGAGGAGGCGGCCCTTGGATGAAGGTTGAAGACCAACGTTGGATCAGCAGGTCCCCACATCGAAGGTTGCAGGCTGGATGGCTTCCAGTCGGTGCCACCCTGGTTCAATGTGTCATGCAATTATGTGGTTTTAGGTGGGCTTATGATTGGGATTCTACATTAAGCCTTACCTATATGCACCTGGTATGTAAGCTATCATGGATTAGATCAGCTACAATTACCAATTAAGGGGTGGATCAATGCTGTAAAAATCAGATATAGGGATCTATACCTATAGAAATGTGGAGGGCTTCTGTAACGAAGGCCTCTTCTTTCAAACTATTCCTCCATTCATTATTTAGTTTAGGTTAAACTAAAATAAAAAAATGAAATCTAGTTTGGTCTAAATGTCTGTTGTCTTTTAGACGAACGACGCAAGATTTGGTATTCCCTATAAATTTTGAAGTCTATGGCGAGACTCATCAAAATGAATAGATCTAGAATAGAAACGATCGAATCGGTCCTACCTAAATGATTGGGAGGTCAGTGTAGATTATAGTACCTTAAGTAGTATTGATCTACAATGACTCTTCAAAGATTGAGATCTTTAACAAAATGAACAGCATGTTGGCATAGTTAAATCCATTTAAGTCTTCAACTAACATTAATCAAAACCTCTTTTGGCTGGGAGTGTTCAGAAAACAATAACAACTTCAATAACACAAAAGTAGCAATTAAGCAACTAAAAACAACGTTTCACTACGTCAAACTCACTCTGGTCGTCAGATTCCAACGTGTCACACACAAGAAAAACAGTTCTTAGCTTTATAACCGATGTCAATTAAATCCTGCAGATTTAAACGGTTGTTAAGGTTAGTTTTTTGTTGTGGGTTTTATGCTTAGCGTTTCTAAGTTCTAGTTGGAACGGTTTCTTTTCGCAACTAGTATAGTTTAAACTGTTTAGTTTATTTACTATCCTGTGCTTGGACGACCTTATTTTCCCATGAAGTCTGTGAGTTTGCGAGATCTTTGTCGTTTGTGGGGTTATTGAAATCTTTGTCCTTGACATGGGCATGACCTAACATCACCCCCCTGTGGTCATGAGGGACCACGCACACGGGTGTGGACGTCCGTCCATGGGCACGAGTTAGGATGCCTTTGTTTAGTTCAAGCTGTTCGCGCAATTTATTGGGAACCTTGTACAGGAACCTTATAGGTTTCGGCCAACGCATCTCTGTACGTTTACCTCTTTCTGCGTAATTCAGGTGTGTCACAACTGTCGACGCCGTCGCAGGCGTGTCTCCTCCGTTGTGATGTATGTCTTCCCACTTCATGAATGAAGAGGTGCTCTTTGAGACCGTAAGAACTATGTCATCTCTGAGTAGTTCTAGATTCAAAAGCTCTTGAACCAAGGTTTCATTGCAAGCTTGGCTGATAGTCGAATTACCTGTCCCGGAGGACAGCACAGCGTCCTCGGCGTGGGACCCTTGGATCTCCACACCTTCCTCTACCTGTTGTAGGAAGTGTGAATTTGTCCACCTTTTGTTTGAGGAGGGGTCCTCAAAATCTGTAACCATGAAGTCCAAATGACTGTCAGCGTGTGGTAGACTGTCACTCTCTGGACTCAGATGTCCTTGAACCAAGACTTCACTGAAATCTTGGCTGTATGCCGAATTACCTGTCCCACAGGACAGTACAGCGTCATCGGTGTGGGACCTTTGGATCTCCACACCTTCTCCTACCTGTGGTAGGCAGTGTTCAGTGAGTGCTGAAGGTGTCAGCTCGCAAAGGAGGTCCTCGTGATGGGCCAGAGTCTGGTCCAACTGTTGAGTCTCCTCTGTCTCACCTATATTTGGAGGTTCACTTACCGGGCTTGTGGTCTCGGTTGGGGAATCCCATGTGACCTCAGCGGTACCTGTTGTTAGACAGTCAGTGTCCTGACCTTGGGGAGGCACCTCGATTGGCAGTGGACAGCTCACTATGGCCCACATTGTCTTATTGTTTAATTTATAATCGCTTTAAAGCGATTTATAAAATCTTGGCCAACCAAAAATGGAGTCTGGAGTGAGGCATGTTCAGACACATACACCGGGTGGTATAGTGACATTTCGCCAATCTGCATGTGAACCATGGCAATTACTGTCAGGGCCGTCCCCGTCTTTGCGGGGCCCTGTAGCTCACCATAAGTGTCTTTCACAAAGGGTATTTGCCCGTCAACATCGTTAGCGGCGGTCCTTAGCTCATCAAACAGTTTGGCTGACATGATAGACACGTCTGAGCCGCAAACCAGGAGTGCTCCCTGCGCGAGGACCCCTTCCAATGTGAGTGGCAGGTAAGCTTAGCCACCTCCCTTTTGATAAAGTTACACAGAAACCAGGTTTACGCACACGCATCTGTTTACGTGTACCTCTGACCGTGTAAACTTCGTTGCTGTCAGCATCATGATGGCAATCTGCCTCATGACCTTCGGGACGTTGAACATCAGCAATTTGTTTGCTGTCAGCATCTTTGTCAATGTTGATGATGTTGTCAACTGTGTACACTAAGTCGTTGCAAAAGGCAGTGCTACGCGTCGCTTCGTCAGGTTGAACAACGTTGTTTGTGTTATCATCAAGGATAACGTCACACGTTGTGTCAGCTTGGTCAACCACTGTAACATTCAACTCATTTGACAAACAACTTACCACCTCAGTCTCTTCCGAGCGCGGAGGCGTCGTTTCCTTAATCAGGAGCATGTATGACTCTTTGCATGTCTCGAACTGTGCAGTTCGAGGGGCAGGGGCAGGAGGGCCGCTTCTCATGGGTACATGTTGGGACCAACCATTTTTCAAAGGGTCACGGCGCCCATGCAACCGCCTTCGAATGTCACCCACTGTTAGACCCATGAGAGAACTCTTTTGGTTCGATCCGAACCATCTGGGTTCATCTAGAGAGCGAACACCTGCCTTTTGTGGTTCATTGCTCATCTCAGGGTTTTCAACCTGAGGTGAAAGAGGAGCAGAACTCCCTGTGAACCGATCAGAGTCAATGTTCCAGCTGGAAACATACTGTTGTTTGTTATCATGAAAAACCTGTTTACTTTCGCACTCTGTAGGAGAGTGAACCTCTTCTACCAGCTGCGAGTGGGATGTGACCTCTTGACCTGGCCACACCACTGAGGGATTCACTGTGAACCGTGAATCAGCCAATAAAAACAGAGCTTGAATTTGAAATTCAACAGACCACAAGGGGGCAGAGCCACATATGGCTCTGAGGGGGAGGGATCAGAATGCTTTGCCTGTTGAAAATATTTCTAAGTGCTGCAGTTCTACAGAAACTGCATACTGAACCTTTAATTTAAATTCATCAAAGTTTGCTAAAGAAATAAAAAAAAAACAGCAAAATTGAGGGGAAAAAAATAGATTTTGTGTACAGTATGGTTTCTATGATTGAATACAATTGATCATATAAAGGAAAATAAAGACCAGTTGAATTTAGAAAATAAGCATGACATTATAGTTGGTTTTAGACAGACATGAACTGTTTGGTTTCTTCTTTTCCTGTGGGATTTTTTTAAAGCATATAAGGGACTAATTTAAAACAATCTGTTCAGATTTTCAAATTGGGTAGGTAAACAGTCATTGGGAGGGTCTGTGAAATTGAGTACTGTACTGTACTTATTTATTTTCTGTGTTGTCTGTTCAGATTTTAGTTGGTATAACTCTTAATTTCATTCTTTACATTGCAAACTTTATTCTTGACCTGTCTCTGAATCAGGCAGATTGGTTTTAAACTCTATGCAGGAAGAATCAACATATATAAGATTCTACCTTGTCTGAATAAAAACCTCTTCTTTCCCAGATCAGTTTCCCAGCAGATTTAGGCCCAGATAAGATGCTCTTTTCTTCAGGATCTAGACAACATTCATCCACCATTTAGTGACCTTTAACCTAGAGATAATAGTGCTGTAAATTGCACTTGTTATATAAAATAAAAAAAAACAGCAGTGTTACTCATGAACATCTACATACCAATTTTTCATAGAACATAAAAGGTCAAAACAGTCTTATGTTTATGTTTGTTTATGTTTATTAAATTTGTTCATTTTTTTTACAAAAGAAACAATACAAGGCAATCGCATAATGATAGTGTACAAAATGTAAAAAAATGAAAGGTGGCAGAAAGAAGAATAAATCTTATTATATCTGCCCCTTATCTCCAACAATCAGATTAAACAACAGTAGTCAAACCATGTAAACAATAATAATCTTCAACCAACTTTTTCCAACAATCAGGTTAAACAATAATATTCTTCAACCAACAGTACAAAATGACTAACTCTTTCTAATTTTCTAACTAATACTAATACAGTACAAAATGACTAACTCTTTCTAGTTTTCTAACTAATACTAATACAGTACAAAATGACTAACACTTTCTAATTTTCTAACTAATACAATACACATTACGTTATTTCACATATATTTTTTTAACATATTTGTTTTGATCATTTTTTTAAATGTAAACATTGACTTGGCATTTTTAACTACATTCTCCAAGCCATTCCATAATCTAATTCCCTGAATTGAGGTAGAACGTCCCTTCAAACTGGTTCTGAATTGTGGTTTTACAAACAACTCTGTTCCCTTAAGATTATAACAACTTTGTCTTTTAACAAAGTGCATTTGGATATTTAAAGGTAATGCATTATTTTGAGCTCTATACATAACTGATAAAATATTATAGTCTACCAAATCATGGAACTTCAGTAATTTTAGTTGATAAAATAATGTACTTGATGGATGACGGTAATGCTTTCTAGTGATAATTCTTACAGCTTTATGTTCAAAAAGATCTGTCCTTCATTTTCCCTTGTTACCATCAAATGCTTAGTACATCATGTCTCAGTCCACTTTTTACACAGCTAGCTCGAAGGATACGCTCCAATAATTTCTCAGCAGGAAATGGGTAAATCCTGCTTTAAAAAAAATGCTGTTCTTTTCAATGTGCCTTTCTGTGTTCATACAAGGACATGCTAATTTGGAAAAAAATTTGCTGAGTTCATCCACCTTGGGGTTTTAATTCAAGGCACCTAAACGCCGATAAATGGATGCAACAGTCCTGGGTCATTTATTTGATTGACACAATACAGCAACAACTAAAGGTTGCTATTTCAAGAAAAAATGAAATTTCATCTGTAATGGCAAGTTTGAGAACATGGTTTTAGGGGACATAAGTGGCAGAAGAAAGCACTTCTAAACAGAGTCAATAACTTACACAAGTACAATTGCACCTTGGGGTAATATCACACCACCTGATTTTTTTTATAAGTGGGTATTTATTGAGTAACTGTCATAAGCTCCTATTTCTATAGCAAGCAAAATGGAAAGGCCATTAAAAAACATCACATTCTAGTGCTTGAAGATACTGTCCATAACAGGAAGCTTACTATAAATCTGTGGCATACATACAAAAGATTAAAGCCACCATTTTAATAAATTTGACTTTAATGACCAAAAAATAATAAAAATCTCAATGCCATCTACAAAACAGTATAATTTTGACAGACATGCAGACTCTCGGGGGACCTGATTAGGTGAGAGTTGAGCCATTACTTGCTCACCTGGTTTTCTGTCGAAGGACCGCTTACAGTAGCCATAATGAACAGACCGGAGTGGGGCATTTGAATGTCATGCCAACCCCATGAGACATCATTTAATTTGGCACTGAGTAATAATGTCAGGAAAGCCATAAACTTTGAGCTATCAAGTGAAAAGCACCATAGATGCATACATATGTAAGGAGAAAATAAAACATTTAAAGACTAGGATTCTATGAAGGAATGCATATCATCCACCATCTTTCATGTTTGGTTGTTAGACAAAAATAATTTTATGTTAAGAAATTATGGCATTCTAGCTGGTTTGGTTAAATTTCAATCTCAAGTAATATTGCAATATTTCGCATAATCTTAAATGTTATGTTAGCACTTAGAATATGTTTCGTGAACAGGGCCAGCCCAAAGTTGCATGTGACAATGAGTAGAATTAGGTTTCAATTAAGGACTTCGCCTACACAATTTCACAACGCATCTAAGGTCTGGGTGTCCTCTGCCAGAACATTTTGAATAAAGTGGATGCTGTTTCCTGCATTCTGGTGGATTTTAACTTGTTGCTAAACATCTGTGCTTACCTACATAAGTCAAGACTTGATTCAATGACTATTTTAGAGGCATCCTGATGCATGCTCAATAATCCAGGTAGAAAAATCTAAAAAAGCTAAGTCTTGTCTTCTGGACATTCAAAAAAACAAAAACAAACAAAGAAAAAAAATGTAGAAACGTTTCGTCTTTCGTCCGAAAGACTTCCTCAGTCTGAGGTGCTATATTCAGCTCAGTCTTATAAATAGTACCCTCTCACAGTGGATCAACCAGTTGGCTGATGACAGCCGAAACCAGCTGCTCACATGATCAAGGAGGACCATCAGCCTAACGATGGATCGTTAGCACCCTGATGGTTGTTTGCTATTCACAGAGGGCTGAGTGATACTAGCAATAACAGCATTGTAAGAGGGGGACAGTTGAACCCGGAGGCCTCCACCCCTGTTTAATGATGGACGGTTTCTTTTCACAAAGATGGCCTCCTTTACTCCTCTCTCAAACCATTGTTCCTCTCTATCAAGGATGTGAACATCTTCATCCCTGAAAGAGTGACCGCTGGCCTGGAGATGAGTGTAGACCGCAGAGTCCTGACCTGATGATGTTGATCTTCTGTGCTGGGCCATCCTTTTGGCCAGTGGCTGTTTAGTTTCCCCGATATAAGACTGATCACAGCCCTCCTGACACTGAACAGCATACACAATATTACTCTGTTTGTGCCGGGGGACTGGATCTTTGGGATGAACCAGTCTTTGTTTTAATGTATTTTGGGGTTTAAAAGCCACTGGGACATATTATGGACAGAATTTCTAGGCGCAGCCAAGGTGTTGAGAGGATCCGTTTTGGTGGCCTTAGAATCGCTTCTCTGTTTTTTGCAGATGATGTGGTCCTATTGGCTTCATCAGATCGTGATCTACAGCTTTCACTGGAGCGGTTTGCAGCTGAATGTGATGCGGCCGGGATGAGGATCAGTTCCTCCAAATCCGAGGCCATGGTCTTGAGCCGGAAAAGGGTAGCATGCCTTCTCCGGGTCGGGGAGGAGGTCCTGCCCCAAGTGGAGGAGTTTAAGTATCTCGGGGTCTTGTTCACGAATGAGGGAAAACTGGAGCGTGAGATCGATAGGCGGATAGGTGCAGCGTCCGCAGTGAAGCGGGTGCTGTACCGGTCTGTCGTGGTGAAGAGAGAGCTGAGTCAAAAGGCAAAGCTCTCAATTTACCGATCGATCTACGTTCCCACCCTCATCTATGGTCATGAGCTCTGGGTTATGACCGAAAGAACAAGATCTCGGATACAAGCGGCTGAAATGAGTTTTCTCCGCAGGGTGTCTGGACTCTCCCTTAGAGATAGGGTGAGAAGCTCAGTCATCCGGGAGGGACTCGGAGTAGAGCCGCTGCTTCTCCACATCGAGAGGAGCCAGTTGAGGTGGCTCGGGCATCTGGTTAGGATGCCTCCTGGACGCCTCCCTGGTGAGGTGTTCCGGGCATGTCCCACCGGGAGGAGACCCAGAGGAAGACCCAGGACACGCTGGAGGGACTATGTTTCTCGGCTGGCCTGGGAACGCCTTGGGATTCCCCCAGAGGAGCTGCTCCAAGTGGCTGGGGAGAGGGAAGTCTGGGCCTCCCTACTTAGGCTGCTACCCCCGCGACCCGACCCCGGATAAGCGGAAGAAATGGATGGATGGATGGATGGGACGTTGTGTTTAGAAAATAAACGTCTCAATGTCTCTGAAACTCCCGCAACATACGGAATGACCACTGGTCTGGGTCTGGGTTCCTTCTTTTCACCTGATGGCTGGCTGGAGTCCTGTTTGGGTTTCTTCTCTGCTTTCAGGAAGGCCCAGTTAGGATATCCACATTTCTCTAGAGCCTGTTTTGTGTGTGATTTCTCCTTCTGTCTGGCTCCTGAGTTAGTGGGGATGCTGTCTGCTCTGTGATACAGAGTCCTGATGACTCCTAACTTGTGCTCCAGCGAGTGATGGGAGTCAAACTGCAAATACTGGTCTGTGTGAGTGGGTTTGCGGTAAACCTCAGTTTGCACATTTCCTCTATCAGAAACTGATACCTCACTGTCCATCACCCAGGTCGAGAGGGAGGTCAGGGAAGCCCACCAGAACCATCCCCCACCAAGTGAATGCCCTGATGACCGACTTTTTGTACCAGACCATCTCATCGACAAGGTACTCTCATTGTGCCATTCTTCACCTATTTATTGTCATCCAGGCATAGGAAGAACGATAACTATAGTAATGTCACAGTTCTGGTGGGGTTCCTTATCCAAGGATGTTAGAGTTTGTTGGGGCCTGTACCCAATGCTCCCTGGCGAAACCCTCTCGACGTCCACCGGCGGGTCTCCTACGATGGCTCCCCATACCTTCACGTCCCTGGTCACATCTCTCTATGGACTTTGTCACTTTCCTACCACAGTCTAGGGGTAAAACTGTCATTTTAACGGTCATAGATAGGTTCTCCGAGATGGTTCACTTAATTGCTCTAGACAGACTGCCCATAGCTAAAGAACTAAGTGACATTGTGATTAAAGAAGTTTTTCGACTGCATGGCATTCCCAGGAACATTGTTTCGGATCGTGGACCCCAGTTCATCTCCAAGTTTTGGGGAGAGTTCTGTAAGACTCTTGGTATTGACCTTAGTCTCTCCTCAGGATATCACCCCTAGACTAATGGACAATCTGAGCATGCCAATCAAGAGATAGAGACCCGCCTCTGTGGTGACGATGGGACCAAATGGGCGGAACACCTTCCTATTGTGAAGCATGCGATGAACTTCCTTCCTTCAAGCGCCACTGGTCTGTCACTGTTTTACGTCCTCTATGGATTCCAGCCACCGGTGTTTGCCACCCAGGACCAGGCAGCCATGGTTCCCTCGGCTTTCCAAGCAGCCCAAAGATGTTGTCGTGTCTGGACCAAAGCCCGCAAACAGCTGCTCAAGTCTTCTGCAGTCTACACGAGGACAGCCAACCGTCGCAGGTCCCAAGAATTGCTCAAGAAGGACAATAGGTGTGGCTGTCCACCAAAGACTTGCCTCTTTGTGTGGGCTGCAGGAAATTGGCTCCCCGCTTCATTGGCCCTTTCCCCATTTCCAAGGTGGTGAACCCAGTGACAGTCAAGCTTAAGCTCCCTAGCACCATGAAGATCCATCCCACATTCCATGTGTCCCGGGTCAAGCCCGTCCAGTATTCTAGGTTCATGCCCACCTCCAGGCCTCCTCCTCCCGCCCGACTCATTGATGGCTCCCCTACCTACACCATCAAACGCATCATGCGTTCTCGGCGTTGGGGAAGGGGTGTCAAGTACCTCATTGACTGGGAGGGTTATGGCCCTGAGGAACGTTCATAGGTACCTGCTCGCCACGTCTTGGACAAGCCGCCCATCGCCTAGTTCCACAGGGATCACCCTGATCAACCTGGTGTTGGACAATCAGGAGCCGGACCTTAAGAGGGGTGTACTGTCATGATCCACGTTCTGTCTGCCATAGTTATGTTTTTAGTTTATCATGTCATGTTCACAGCAGATACAGCATTATTGATTACTCCGCCCTCATGCCCAATGCCTCATTAACGTTCATAGCTCTCACTTGTTTGTTCTTGTATTCAAGCTCCAAGTCCATAGTCATTCCTTGCCAGATTTATGAATGGTTTTGCCTAGTAATTGTCCAGCGCTCATGTCTTGTCTTGCCTCGCTCGTTACAACCCTGGTCTGATTCTCTGGTCTCATGTCTCTCACCTCAGCCCCCATCTGTACCTTCTCGGACTCTGTACTCCTGGTTTTGATTCCTGCTCACGTTCTTGGACCTCGATCTCCCGTCTCTCTCCTCGTCGGACTTGTTCAGCCATCTGCCTCACCGATACGGACCCACGCCTGCCTTCCATGACCAAGAGATAAGTCTGCTCCTCCTGGCTTGATTCGGCTCTCTGATTACCTGTGTATGACTCTGCTTCGGACCCAGGAAATCCCCTTTCATGTTAAAGTACAAACAACGGATCAAGGAAAACAAGCAAGTAAATCTGAACTACGTCACCACCGACCCACGTCACTAAGGAATCCCTTTCAGGACAAAAATCTTCTAAGAAGGTTAGTGTTTTTATTCAATATAAAAACGTCTGCCTTTTCAAGCCCTGTCACTAACTTTATCATCTCCTGTGCAGAACTGTAGTTGCCAGTGATGTTTTGGACCCGTTCCAGTTTTCAGTTTTTAAATAAAATTGTTAAAACTTTATCGGTGTTTGGCTTGTCAGTGAAACTCAACAACCCATTCTTGACAAGAGGAGCCTCATAACTGAAAGATATTCCTCCCATTCTGCTTTTGAAAACTCTAGGGACCACAAGTAAGCCTGCAGTTTGAGAATGAAGTGATATGTTAGGAAAATATGGAACAATAAGATCTTGAATATAAGATAGTGCTAAGTTGTTGAGGGCTTTGTAGGTTAGAAGTAAGAGTTTGAATTCAATTCTGGACTTGACAGGGAGCCAATGGAAAGAAACTAAAACTGGAGAGATATGAGTCCCTTTCATAAGTCAGATCCACGCTATTCCCGTACAGACCAGTCCGGCTTTAATTCCCCTCTGGTCATTCATAAGACCACAGTTGAATGCGGGTTGGTCCAGCTCAAATAAACATGTTCAGAAAAGAAGCCGCAACGCGGACCCAAAAGAGGCGTGGAGCAAAGCTGGACTGGACCGCGACGTATTTATTGTGGGACAGACGTTTACAAGTTGTCTGTCTTTTTAAATATTTCCTCATAATAAATGTACAACTGATGTCTGACTCCAGCCCACGCGTAGCACACACACACACCTGGTGTGTAAATGTGTTGAAGACCCCACACAGAGTCGCTGCGAGAGAGAGAGAGAGGGGGAAAAAGCGAAACTAACACACACAAAAACTGCGCGCACACACACACACACACACAGCGGAGCATGTCCTTCCAGCGCGCGCGCACTGTGTGTGTGTCGCTGCGAGAGGGGGAGGCGCGCACACACACACGTGTGTCTCCGTGTGTATGTTGCTGCGAGAGGGGGAGGCGCACACACACACGTGTGTCTCCGTGTGTGTGTCTTGCTGCGAGAAAGGGAAAAAAGAGCGATTTCCTCCTGTGGTCGCTCACTGATGTCATCTGTATTCTGAACGCGGATCCGAGGGTTTCTGTTCACAAGTGGGTCTGGTCGGCTCAGATGCGGGTCTGACAATATGAACAGATGATGCCCTCAGGGGCGCATCATAGCCGAATAAAATTAACTCGCCTATCCGCGTTCCTGTTTTTTTATGAATGCTCGTTGGAGGCTTGATGCATCAAACCCGGACTGGACCGTCTTATGAAAGGGGCTATGATCTCTCCGACTACCTCCAGTTAAGACTCTGGAAGCCGCATTTTGGATTAACTGAAGGCTTTTTAAATAGTATTTGGACACCCAGACAATAAACCATTGCAAACGTTCAGTCTAGACTTGTGGAACTCAACTATACTGAGATCATATTATGCTCACAAACCAGTGCAATGGGTTGATAATGATTACTGCAGTGGGCCTTCTAAAGAAGATACAGGTGTATTAATATTGGAACTGTGAATTCAGCCAGCAGAATACTAACAAAAGAAATCATGATGCAAAGAGAAACATTACATATTTCAATTTAGGCTATGGAGTGCCTCTTATGGTGTGTTCACACAGAGCAGCGTTTTCAAGCTTCCAGCTTCCAGCCTCCATGTAAAATCAATGGTGGACGCACTTCCAGCCACCTCCTGGCGTCTGGCGTCAGGTCGCGTGCGTGAGGAGCGTGCTGAGTAGCGTTTTTTCGTGCACGTGAACCGGCTTCCACCTCCAAACCGAGCATTCAACATGTTGAAGATTTCGCGGTTCAAACTTTTCAAACGCCGCTCAACTCCACCTGATTGGTTGGTGTGTCAACCAATCAGGGAGAGTCGGGGGGCAGAAGAGAGGGGGCAGTGGGAGAGTCCCTATGTGACGCGGAAACGAGGGTGCGCGCGCACTATGTGACGTATTGTTTGTCGCAAAAAAAAAAGAAAAGACCCGCGAGCTCGTGAACTATGGAAGAGAAACTCATTGTAGCTGTGTGTTCGTGACAATTCCTTCACGACCAGTCAAGTCTGCTCGACAGAGACGGATATAAACAGCTCCTCCTCGCCTGGCGGAGTGACCAGGACTCCGTGTGCAGGGCTCTGTGTACCGGTAAGCTCCGCCCACACACCCAGCAGCTTCTGGCTTCTGGCGTTCAGTTTTGAACACGCTACATTTACAAGTACGTCCAGTTGCGTGCGTGAGGAGCATTTTGGAGGTTCAAAACGCTGCTCTGTGTGAACACACCATTAGACTCCACAAATTCCTCTTTTTTATGTTGCTTATTAAAATCATGATGCAACACCTATCGTGTATCAGACAGCATGACCTGCCATTTTCTTCTCTGATTGGATAAAACTGTGGCTCTGGTTCTTGTTTTTTGGTCAAAGCAGTGTCAGTTTAATCACTACATCATCATTCAATTGGATGGCTTTTAAAAGACCGCCACAAAACACACTTTCTTTTCCCCCATTAATTTTTACATATGATGGAGATCTGTCATATCGACGGATAACTTTATGTCCGTTTCCCTTGGTTGTCCACCAGACAACCATGAGGTGGATCTAGTTGTCCGAGACGAAAATAAGTTATCTTGGACAAATAAACTTCTTATGATGACCCCTGCTCAGGTTGATTGGCTATGGTGGTCATTTTGAATAGGGTTGATTAAATGCTCTACTTTATGATGCTGATAGTTTTTTTTTCTGTTGAACCTTTAAAAAATAATTCACACAAGACAACAGAATGAGATTTTGAACTGCTCTTTGCAAAGAGGGGAAATTCACCACTGATCAAGATCAGGATGAACTACAACTTGCTGGAGTTTGAGTCCGTCTTTTATTCAGGCAAGTGGGAGTGGGATCAGAATCAGCTAGGTTAAACACACCAGTTCCCTTTATCAGTCAGGTTCACTCTGTGCAACACTATTGCTATGGGAATTGCGCCCCCGTGTGATTACCTGAAGGAATACATTCACGCCTTTATGGCGGTGGGCGTCAGCGTCCCCTCAGAGGCCCTGCCCTCTGGGTACTTTAGACGCTAGCGCCCATCCAAACGGTCTCTTTATGCCCTTCACCTTGCTTAAACCTGAACTTCGTGGGATTTCTCTGTAGACACATCGCTCGTTAGAGGTGAGCTCGCTCCCTACGCTGAGCATACAGAGAAATTTCCTGCATATCGTTGGGCTGGCGAAAGCTAGTGCAACGCATTTTTCCTTAACCTCAAAGTTTTCTTATCTTTTCTCTCTGTAGCTGCTTCGCTCGATGACCCTAACTGTGTCACATCGCTACCCTGCTAAAGAGTAGCAGGCTAGCAAACAAAAGCGACACGACGGAAGAGACATCTCGGACAAAGATTTTAAGACAACTTGCTCTTTTCTTCTCGGCCATGGCTCCCGAGAAGGGAAAGCGAAAACCCAGATTTCCAAAAAAGGCTAGAAGGACAACGAGTCCCAGCTCGCGCACCTTCCCCAGCGGCTGCAGATATTCCCTTTCGGCGACGGACACCCACGAGGCCTGTCCTGTCTGCCTAGGGATGTTACACGCAAAAACAGTGTTGGACATCCCTGACTCCAACCCTCACTGCAGCCAGATGCTGGAGGCGGTGAGGAGACACCGCGTAGACATCGTGGCCAAAGCCATGGGCGCCGCTGTGGCACCAACAGACCCAGATCTCACAGAAGCTCTCACTCCCACGCCGGAGCTCGAGAGCATGGATCTGGAGGACAGTAGACAGGTCAAATGGGGGGATAGCTCGGACATGGCGGCTCCTGTCGGGGACTCAACAGACGAATTTGACACTCGAGGCATGATGAACGTGGATGAGATCTCAATAACAGCCTCAGGTGAAATTTCTGGTGATGAAGCCAACAACGAGTACGAAGGAGAGGAAGAGGACCTCTCATAGAACCCGGCGCCAGTGTTGCCAGAAACGGACACTTCAATCCCCGCCCTGTTCGACTTCTGTCGCAGAGCGGCGGACGCGCTACAGATTACGTGGCCAGAACCTCCACCTCGCCAACAGGTCACGAGGTTGGCAGGGAATTATTTTTATGCCAAGTAGCAGTCGACAACAAGGCACAGGATGCCCATCTTCTCGGATTTCCTCACGGAGCTTACTCGCACCTGGGCTGAACCTAGGACTCCTTTGCTACTGCCGCTCTTCCAGTTCCTCTACGTGGCTGGAATGGAAGCAGCTGGAATGGCCAACGTGCCACAGATGGAGGACACGCTGGCACCTCATCTGGCCCCCAGATTTTCTGGAACAAAACCAACATTGCCCAGCAAAGCCTGCCACGTTTCAGCTGCACAGCTCGAAAAGTGTTACAGAGCTCAGGGCCTCGCGGCACATGCAATGAACGCCTCCGCCATGATGCAGGCGTACCTAGCAGAGAAGCTGCAGGAGCTCTAGGTGACAACAGACAAACAAGCTGCGACTAAGGTGCTGGAGGAAGCTCGTAGGACCACTGACTTTGTGCTCCCCATGATGGGGACGGTAGCCATTGCACAGGGGAGATGTATGGAGGGGTCATCGCTCAGCATCATCTGTGGATGACCCTGACGGACCTTCTAGAAGGTCAGCAGTTTTCCTTTTTGCACCACTCAATTGAGCCGACGGGACCCTTCGGGAAGTCTCTGGACCAGATACAGAGCAGGCTGGAGCAGAGACATAAACAGGCTGAAGCCCTCCGTGAGGGCATGCCAAGAAAAACTTTTGCTCCCCCCACCCCCCCAGGGACAACAGCGGGAGAAGATCCATGCAGCACCGACACCGCTCAGCCACACGTCATCCCCCGCAGAAGAGGCCAGCTTATGACGGGGAGCACCGGCAGAGACCCCGGCAGGTCCACCTCAGGCCGGTCAGTCCAGGAGTAGGAACAGATTCGTTCCTTACCAAGCGGTCCAGCCGAGAACCTCCTCACGAACCGTGATGGGAGACAGAAGCGGACCTGACAAAGCGGGCCCTCTTCACAGTTTTGCTGGTTCGTCCGTCCAAGGGGTACGGGAACCTGACTATTTCTGCCCAGACTTTATTTGTAAAAGGCTACAAAAAGCTGGTGACATTAATGTATGCTCAAAACATGAGTGTTCTGCTGTGCGTGAAATAAAGACAAAATGTTGTTGCACAAAACACAAAATAATAATAAGAATAAGAATAATAATGAATTCAATTGATAACGCACTTTTCATTAATGAAAATCTCAAAGTGCTACAAAGTGCAACAGAATTAAATGTCAATAAAACAAGTAATAAAACAAGTAAAATCAATAACAGTATCAACTAAGATCAAAAGTAGAATCATGAGGAGGCAGAGTATGCTCGGTTGAAAAGAAAGGTCTTCAAGCCGCTCTTAAAGTCAACCACAGACTGTGGGGCTCTCAGACAGTCAGGAAGAGAGTTCCACAGGCGGGGGGCAGCCACACTGAAAGCCCGGTCTCCCATGGTCCTTAATTTGGTTCTCGGAATGTGAAGGAGATTACTGTTCTGCGACCGTAGCGACCGGGTGGATGAGAATGGAACAAGAATATCCTTCAGATAATCTGGTGAAGCTCCATGTAAGCATTGGTGTGTAATGATGGTGTACTCACACCAAGCAGCGTTTTGACCTCCAAAGCTTCCAGCTTCCATGTAAAGTCAATGGTGGACGCACCTCCAGCAGCCTCCTGGCGTCAGGCGTCGGGCGTCGTGCGTGTTGAGCGTGCTGTGTAGCGTTTTTTTTACGTGAACCGGCGTCGGCTTCCAAGTTCCACTTCAGCTGAGCTGAAGTTTTCGCGGTTCAAACGTTCAAACGCCGCTCAACTCTACCTGATTGGTTGGTGTGTCAACCAATCAGGGAGAGTCGGGGTGGAGCTATGTGACGCGGAACGAGGGGACGGTTGTGCGCATGCGCAACTGTGTGACGTATTGTTTGTTGGACAGAAAGAAAGCGCGAAGTTGTGTACAATGGAGGAGAAACTCATCGTTGCTGTGTGTACCCATCCAGTCCTTTACGACCAGTCAAATGTCCTCTACAGAGACAGAACTAAAAAGCTCGTTGCCTGGCATAGTGTCAGTGATGAACTCAATACACCGGGTAAGTTTAACGTTTAACGTTCACAATTAACGTTATTAACGTTAACGTTCTTCTTCTCTGCTAGCCGATTTGATTTTGATTTGATGTTTAGGGGCAGATATAATAAGATTTCATCTTCTTTCTGCTCCCTTCATTTTATCCTACTTGTATTCTTGTATCTGATGAAACTGTCTTGTATTGTTCTTTTAAAATGAATGAATAAACATCAATAAAAGAACAATACAAGACAGTTTCATCAGATACAACAATACAAGTAGGATAAAATGAAGGGAGCAGAAAGAAGATGAAATCTTAATATATCTGCCCCTTATTTCACAGTTTGTTCAAACAATCATAACCTTCAAACTACATCACAAATTGGATAAAAATAAGAATGATTTCAGCTATCACAAAGTATAGCCAACACATTTAACGTTTTTCAATGCCTTTGTTTAGTGGAAGCATGCAAGAAGAGGTGGAAAAGTCTTCGTGACACATACGCAAAGGAAGTGAAGAAGGATCGAGACAGAAACAGGAGTGGTGCAGCCGCAGACAACACTGTGAAATGGAAGTACATGGCGGTCATGTCCTTCATGAAGCCATTTGTCACGCCACGTCCAACCAGTGGCAACATGCAGGACAGGACAGATGTGGACAGCTACACAGAGGACCAGGCCGCTTACGACGAGACGCAAGACCAAGAGGAGGCTGAAGACGATTCAGCAGCATTCGAGGCCTCGTCTATTCTTGGTAAGTTGTGACTCACAGACATACTGCAATGTTGTTATATGTATTTCAAGTTAAATACATTTTTTATTTGTTATTTGATTCACAGAAACCATTGACGTAGGTGTGTTGGAGCTGGCTCAAACCGCCTCCGCAGTGACAACTCCTGCTCCAGTGAGAACGTCTTCTCCTTTTCCAGTACCATCATCCACCACGTCTGTGATGCCAGCACCTGTGATGCCAGCACCTTCCTCGTGTGCCCCAGGTGTGACTCTCATCGTACTTTTTTTGTAGATTTAGTGTCAAAAAACCACAGACACAAATACACACACAACTGATCCAGTGGTGGCAAAATCTCCCCCACTTCAAAACACACCCACACACAGAACATATGTAAACTCATAAGAACAATTAATTGAAAGCTCATCTAACATTCAACACATGTACTGTGTTCTTTACAGGATCAGCGCGGAAGAGACCCCGTAGGGAGCAGGGACCCATGCAGCGCAATGACTTTGAGCGTAATGTGCTAGAATTTTTGAATAAAAGAAGTGACATGGCTGCCACACTGCCCCCACCACCACCTCCCCTCGATGCAGTAGATCATTTTCTGTTGTCGTTGGCTGATCCCCTTAAACGTATGCCCGCATTACAGCGTGAGAGACTTCAATATAAAATCCACACCATGGTTTATGAGGAGTCCACTGGCGACAGAGTGGGTCCAGTGACGTCCGAGGAAGTCTAAATACAGTACACACACACATATATATATATATATATATATATATATATAATATATACATATATATACTTTGTATATACATATATATATATACATACATATATGTATATACATACATATATATATATATATATATATATATACACACATATACACTTTGTATATATGTATATATTATTAGTTTTTTTTAGATAGCAATGTGTTTTCTACTTTTAAATAACTGTGTTTTGTTTATTTTAGATAGCAATGTGTTTTCTACTTTTAAATGTGTTTTCTACCTGTAAATAAATCTGTTTTCTACATAGAATTGGTGTGCGAGTCTTTACATGCGTAGGAGAAACTGGCTGGTGTAAATCTACATAAGAAAATTTACATTTCATGTAGCTAGCTTTAATATTGCAGGTTTGTTACTAGCACTTTCTGGCATTTGTATGATTTCATATGAATACAGTGGAACAGGGCAGAAATATACTATTTCTGTAAAATTTTGGTTTTAGTCTGCTATTCATTTTTTGGTCCTTTATGTTAATATTACATGTTGGCACAAAAGTTTCCCCAAATAACAAATACAGTACTAGTTCAGTACGACTTCAGATAATCATTTTCTTACTTACTTAATAAAAAGTAATTATTAGAGATTATATAATGAAATGTAAGTTATATAAGGTATCACCATAAACCGAAAACAGTTGCGTTTCTGTTAATAGTCGTTTATGTATGAATACTTAAAACTAAAACTAACCGAAAGACAGAACAGAAATTTATCACACAATTTTCATCTGTAATTTTTAATGCAATTATACACATTCAACAAATGAAAATGTGGATACGACAGTGTTCACAATGAACGGCGTGTACTTTGTCATATAAAGAACTAAATTAAACAACAGTAATAAGTATAACAAGAAACTGTTCAGAATGACTTGGCTCTGCAGGTGATTTGGTGGAACGTAACAGAGCCGTTGCAGGTCAGTGGGGGTGATGACTACTCTGTTTGCTGCCATGCCACTGCTCCTTCTTCTGAGAAGTATGTCATGAATGCCTCTCTGGCCACAATTGCATCTCTTGCCGCACAGTTTGCTCCCATTCTCTGGACACCAGGAAGGGGTTCTTCTGTGCCACGGTGTGCTGGTATGTCGTCACCCCGGATGAAATTGTGGAGAACACAAGTGGCTTTGACACACTTCTCCACAACCTCAGGGGAGATTTCAAGGTCACGCCGAAACATACGCCACTGACAAGACCAGATCCCAAATGCATCCTCAACCACCAACCGTGCACGTGACAGCCGATAGTTGAAAACATGTTGCTCTCTGGTCAGTTCCCCACGTCCTGGGAAGGGCCGCATTAAATTTCTGCGCAGCGGGAAAGCCTCATCTGCCACGATGACGTGGGGCTGGGGTCCTCTGTCCCCACCGCCAGGGAGGTGCTGGTCCGGTGGCAGATTGAGTGTGCCGTCATGCAGAGCCTGACCAAAGATGGAGTTGGCCAAGATCCCGCCGTCACTGGTTCTTCCATACCCCCCAACATCAATGATACGGAACCTGTATTTTGCATCTACCACGGCTAGAAGAACCAATGAGTGTGAACCTTTATAATTAAAAAACATTGAGCCTGAATTGCGAGGTGCTTTCAGCCTAATATGTTTTCCATCCAACGCACCGCAGCACAGAGGGAAGTTCCATATGTCCTCAAACTCCTTCGAAATGGACCTCCAATCATCCACTGTAGGTACAGCCATGAACTCCTCCACTAGACAGTCCCAGATAGCGGTCGCCACATCAGGAACAATTTTGACGACAGTGGAAATTCCAACACGAAAGCTGTTTGCTATGGTCCTGTAGGAGTCTCCAGTAGCAAAAAACCTGCATAGAGAAAGAGTAATTACAATTATTACAGACATGACATTAAACGTACAACATCTGTAATGCACATAATAGAACCTACACACACACACACACACACACACACACACACACACACACACACACACACCTCTATATGTATACACATTAGGATGTGTGGCCAACATCACTCAGATAGACACAATACTGTATGTATGTACTTATGTACACACTCTTCTGTATAAAGAATAATATGTATTTCTATACCGGTGTATATATATATATGTGACACAGACACACAGACACAATACTGTATGTATGTACTTATGTACACACTCTTCTGTATAAAGAATAATATGTATTTCTATACCGGTGTATATATATATATGTGACACAGACACACAGACACAATACTGTATGTATGTACTTATGTACACACTCTTCTGTATAAAGAATAATATGTATTTCTATACCGGTGTATATATATATATGTGACACAGACAGACATTGGCACTTTTTATCTGTTGTCCCAAAATAGAAAAGAAGAATATGTATTTATATATATATTATATATTATATATATAATATATATATATATTATATATATAATATATATTAATATATATAGATATTATATATATAATATATATATATATATATATATATATATATATATATATATATATATATATATATATATATATATTATATGACAGAAAGAGAGACAGATATTCGCGCTATATTATATTATATATATGCTATATTTATCTGTTGTTGCAAATAACCAACCGGAGACAGATGGCCAAGCGTTCTTCAGCTGGGATCGCGCGCCTGTAGTTGGTGTCCTGGTAGGTGATGCGGGCACCAACACGAGACAGCAGGTCGTCAAACTGGGCACGGGTCAGACGGAAGTACCGCTGAAAGCGCTCCTCGTCCATGCGCAGCTCCTGGATTAAATGGTGAAACTCCCCGAATTCAGAACGCCTCTGAATAGTTTCGTGAACCCAGACACGGCGCCTTTCACGTTTTCGGCGTGCTACTAGCAAACATATTAAGGCAATTGCCTCCACATCATCCGCCATTTTGAGAACAGACGACGACAACAACAACACATCAGACCGGAAAGAGAATCACGACGCTCCTCCCACACCCCGCCGCCACGACGCCGCAGCCACGAAGCCGCCGCAACACTACAGTTTGGACACCACTGGGTAGCGCGTCCACTTGCGTGCGTGACGAGCTTTTTGGAGGCTGAAACGCTGCTCGGTGTGAGCACACCATGACTTCTGCGGTGTTCTGATGCGGTGTTTCTACTATATATGTTATAAAAAGTTCTCTCAGAAATAAAAATAATAACAGGGAACGCTTTTCCTGCAGCACACAGCGCACCAGGGATATTTAAAACATTACGCACCCAGGTAGGACCTGAATTCATTCATTTCAGTCATCGAGTGAACGGAGGAAGAAGCGAATACTTGACTTTAGGCAAAAAAACAAAAGAAAAGGCCCGATCAGCGATAAAGAAAGGGAATTTATTTCATTTGTGTAACATACAAAACAGTCCGGAGCCGGGGAAGTTTATGGTCAGACACCGCGCATCGCGTTCGCGGTCGTAAAAAAAAAGCTTTGCGCGTTTGTGCCCGAGAGGCTACGCGGGGGCTACGCTTTTGCCTTGGCATACGTACGTGGCGTATAGGCATACTGCATGTACGCTCAGGTATATTTCAGCCTTTACAGCAGTTGCATTTAAACAACATTTATCAGGTAAATCAGAACGGTCCAGAGCAATAACACAAACTGTAGGAGTTTTTAAAGCTCTGGATCTACGTCTGAATGTTGTTGATGTGCAGGCTTTAAAGTTCTTGAGCGTCGTATCCATCATGTAAACACTTCAGCCAAAAAGTTCAGCACTTTATGAAAAAGTTAAAACTGATATTGTCAACAAGCCCTCGAGCTGATTAAAGCCCTGTCCTGATGATGATGATGATGATGATGATGATGATGATGATGATGATGATGATGATGATGATGATGATGACAGAGAGATTCAACCATCTCAACCATTCAAGAAGAGGTATTGTTGTTTTATTATTAGTATTATCTAATTAAAGGACAACACCCACCGTGACAGTAACAATTCACCATATTGGAGAATTACTGTAGTATTTTATGAATTTTATTTTCATTTTTGCATTTGGGCCAGGCGAGGGTTAAAAAAAAAAAAAAAAAAAACCCACTCCCGAATGAATCCGGAAACCTGGCCGAAAAGTCCCGAAGGGTCATGCCTCTTGTTACATGAATCTCCACCCAGAAGGCAGAAGGTAGGAGTGAGTTTCCATGGAGGTTTATGAGAGAGAGTGCGTTAAAACTGCATATTTCCTGCATATTTCCTGGTGCATTTGTGTGTATGGACCAGCGCTCTGATTTTATTTATTATTTATTTTATAACACCGCTGCGGACCTGTTGCTTGATTCATTCTGCCCCTGAGGAGCGAGCCGCGCGCGGTCTCTGGCTCCTCGTTCCGCTCCGCTGGTCACCTTTGAAGTTCCTCGTGCCGGTGTAATTTGCTCCCTCGAGTGTATGTATCTGCTCTTATCTCTCGTCAGCCTTGTTGCAGCAGCACGGGTCGTGAAGCATGCGCGCGGGCAGAGCTCAGCTGCGAGGCTGGGTGCCTTTCTCATCACGGGGCGAGAAATGCGGGGCGATGCGGAAATGAATGAATTTGTCGCGATCAAACGAATTAAACTAGTATGTCTAAGTGGATGCTCGCTCAGAATATGATGACATGAGTGAGCGACAGCAGGATTAATCAACAGGCAGCTTTATGGAATATTTAAAAATGCTTCCTTTTTCTTTTCCTCTGCTCGCCTGTAACTCCAAGGCGTCACTCTGGTGACGTGAATGCCCAAGTGAATGCCCATATATGGAGAGGGGCAGATTTTCCCGGAGCTGCATGCTAAAATCTGCTATAAATCATGAAATAACACATTTAGTGTTATTTCTCCACAATATAAGTAAACGCTCCTGTATTATTTTTAAATAAACTAATAAATATTAATGGCGATGCAATTTGAAAACATGGTGGGTGTTGGACTTTAACCTTTTTTATTTAAAATTATAATCTTATTAACTTTTTTTTAACCTCTTTGTGTTTTATTTCCAGTCTGGGTCAGAGATAGCAGTTGACTTCTTCCTCTTCATGGACATCCACCTGCAGCTAAGAAGTGTGTGATGACTAAACTCTGAACTTTTCCAGGGACCTGTCCCACCTGGGGGAGCAAGTCCAAGAAGAGGTTGTTGTGAGTAATGAGGACAAATACAGCCACACTGCTGCTTCTCTTGTTATTGAGATGATGTTCTACACTGCTGGAGATCTTCACTGCAACTAGATCTGTGCTTTTAGCAGAAAATGTGGACAAGTTGGTCTTTGTGGACAAAACCTTAAAACTTGATTACTTAGATTGTAAACAGTCTGTTGCTGCTTATTGTTCTGTTTCTGACTGTTATTGTATTTATAATTTTTTTTTTTATTGTTAGTATACCGTAATAATAGACCCCGACACATACATCCCCGTCCCCAGATGTGCTGTTGATGTGTGTTGTTGTAAAGTGCAATTAAAAAAAAGGGAGCGAATAAGGAGCAGAGTCTGGCATAATGCCAGTTTCCCCTCCACCCCAACTCTAACCCAAGCCCTTACTGTCTAAAATGCATCATTGGAAGTGAGCACAGGCACAGGAGTCGAGAGTAGTGTCATCCCGCCATCCATAACCACAGTGCCCACCCCAGGTTCCTATATGTGAATGTAATGAGGATGTTATGAGTGACTGTCTAAGGCACATATGTGAAAGTGCCGGCCCGCGGGCCAGATCCGGCCCGCAAAGCAATTATTTATGGCCCCCTGGATGATATTTAATAACTATTAGATCCGGCCCGCAAGCCACAGCTGCCCGCTAGTGTTTTGTACACGGCACAGAGTCGATCAAACTATGGAATGGATTTTCGGAACGGAGTCGTGTCTCATGAACCCAGAGTAATGAGACCCGCCTCAAATTCAGGAAATCCATTCCATAGTTTGCAGCCAGCAGCTCCAACGTGCAGACTCGGTGAGTAACATTTTAGCTAACAGTTAGCCAACTGTTCATCGTAACATGTCCGCTGTGTGGATGTATTTTACACTAAATACCATAAGACAGCAACGTGCAATGCCTGCAGAGCCATAGCGCCACTTTAAACCGCGCTCAAGTTAGTTCAGCGGGATGACACTCTCGCTGAAACAGCAGCAGGACCCAGCCGCGCGTCCCGGTCTCGGATCATTCAGCCTGTCCCTCATTCGAGCTCCATGTCTTCAGCTGTGTTTTTTTTCTTGTTCAACCGCGTCTACTCCGACCTGATAATCTCGTAGGAGCGACAATACTCCCAGACTGAACAATAAAAACACACAGCTGAAGCTTGGAGCTCAACAGAGAAGTTGCTGAACTTCATCATAATTAATGACCAACAGCTATCAGCTGTAGAAAATGAAGGATTTCACAGCTTCATACTTGCAGCCAACAGTAAACAATCATAAAAAAGTACAGTATATTAATAAAAAGTCACAAGACAGCTGTATGCCTAATCATTCAACCTTTATTTAGGCAGGTAGCTCGTGCAGTCACTTCAGCTTGCACAAGTGGCTTCATTATTCATCAGCAGTCAGAGCAGAGATCAACTTTCAGCTACATTTGCACCCCTCCTCAAAAATGGCTAAACGTAAGGTGGACACAGAGAACAGGGGTTTCAAGCCAGGTGGGAGGCAGACTACATGTTCATGGAGGTAATCAATCCTGAGGATTTCCTCAGCTCAGAGCCTAACCCCAAACATTGATGAACTTGTACAAAAGATGAGGCACCTCCAAGTATCAGCCTCAGATAAGTGAGCATCACAGAGCTGTAACAAATTTTCAGTTTTTAATTCAGTTAAATTTTTACATTTGTTTCTACAAGACGTGATTTTTCTTTGAAGGAAGTATTGTTTTGGCTGTGTGCCATAGATTTATGTATTTTATTTTATTGTATTTTATTTATTTATATTTACTTTTCAGTTGAATGGACTCGGGGACAGAGCCATGAGAAAGAATACAACTGATTTGATTTATTTTCTTATTTTCCTATTTGAAAGTGGTGATCAGAAGGATCATAGAGCTGCACAATAATGCATTTTCAGTTTATAATGCATGCACTTTTATTTATGCATTTATCTTGATATTAAGAAACATATATATATATATATATTTTTTTTTTTAAACAATTAAATTTTTTGCTGTTTGCCTGTTAAAAAATGTTTTCACTTGAAATTACTGACAGATCCATAAGAAAATGTTGTTTTATTAATTTAATCCTTAAATAATAGACAGTCTGTTAGGTCTTGGTTCAATAGGCTATGTGAAATCATTTCAATATGAACATTGAACCAGTCCGGCCCTTGGCTTGTAGCAAAAATTTTTTTTTGGCCATTGGTGTATTTGACTCTGACACCCCTGGTCTAAGGTGTATAATAAAATTGAGTCCCAGCTGGTTCTGAACAACAGAGATATAAAAATGTTGTAGCACACCCGAGCCTCAAAATCCCTACATGTATTAAATTTGAAATGAAGAGGGCGGAGGTGCACGGTGAGGGATGGGAAGAAAATAACTGCAGGATCAAATGCTCCCGCAGGGAGTCAGCTCCACCGCTGATCCAACATACCCCCCTAGCTCGCCAAGGTCCACCCAAGGAGCGAGACCAAAACACCTCTCCAACCGTCAGACCCATTGAGCTCCAGACCAGAGAGGGACAGGACCACGAGGGCCGCGAGCAGCAGGACCAACAGCCCACACACCCCCAGGCCGCCAAGACCCCTACGAACCACAGAAGACCTGCCGCCCAAGAGGACGCCAAATCCCACATGAACGACCCAACCAAGAGCACCCGCCTAACCACCGACAGAGCCAGGAAGTACCGGGAGCGAGCCCCCACCATAGAGAAGGGCCAGCCAACCGGCGACGCATAGTCCCATACCATCATCAAGGACATCCAACCAGTCCCCACCCCAGAGGAAATACTACACCCACCCTTCATACTAACAACTCTCAGAACACATAGCACACTAGACACCCAGGCTGGGTCAACCTGCCCCCTCCCAAAGGCCACTAGTCATGCTCCCAGACATCCAACCCCCCAGCCCATGAACCCCAACCTACCAACAAGCCAAGGGCCCCCCGTCCAGAGCCGTGCACCAGAGCGCAAGCCAACCCAAGGCACGGCGACCCACGCGCCAGAGCCCAAGATCCCCGACCCCCACCAGGCCCAAGCCCGGGGACGACACGCCCCCAGAACCCCAAGCCCCCGGCACCCACCCCGAAACCATCCCAGCACAGCCGGGCCACCGATCGGTAACCCATGACTGCCGCCACAGACCACCTGAGGGCCCGCATGCAGCCCCCAGCAGACATCCCCCAGAGCCACCCAGGTCTTCCCCAGGGTGAAGGCAGGGCCCCCCTACCCAGACAGCCCCAACAACCCAGCTTCCAACAACCCCCCGGCGCCCCAAACCCCGACACCTCCCTCACACCAGCCCCAATGCCCCACAAGGCCAGATCCCAGACCCCCCACCCTCACTACGTTACGGAGCCGATCAAAGAATGCCAGAGAGATTGATCCGATGTGTCGGCAGATGCTGTTTCAAGACTAATGTGATCTAACAGAAGATTTTTATACTGATTAATGCTAAGATTATTTTTATTTTTCCAATTCAGTAGTATAGTTTTCTTTGCGATGCATAAGGCAGTGAAAATCATGCGGGATGTATTTTTTTTCTAGTTTAACATCTTCAAAGATATCCAATAAGCAAACAGACAGAGAGAGTGGAATATTACATTTCAGACATGTAGACAAGTCTTCACATACCTGGACCCAGAACCTCTGAACAGGTGGACAGAACCAGAGTGTGTGGATATAATCATCAGGTATATTGCCTGTGCAATGTGAGCAGTTGTTAGATGGTGTAAAACCCATCTTAAACATTCACTGACCTGTATAATGTACTCTATAGAGAACTTTATACTGTATTAATTGTAAATTGGAGATTCTAGTCATTTTAAATGTTTTTAAACATATTTGAGACCAGGTGTTTTGGTCAAAGTTGACTGATAAATCTGTCTCCCATTTTGCAACAGGTAGCGTTATGGACACATCGATTCTAGACAGTTTTTTGTATATTTTAGATAATAATTTGGGGGGTTTAAAATTAATAAACTCTAACACACATATTGGTGTTTCTAACAATGTTTTATTTAGCTTAAATTTCTTTTTTACAATAGACTTAATTTGTTGATATTCTAGGAAGTATTTATTATCAATGTCATATTGTATTATTAATTTATTAAATGGAATATACCTTCAAACATGTGTTCCATACGTTCAATTCACTTAATTCTCCAACCTGGGAAATTAAACATATTGTTTTCTTGCTGTATGTCAGGATTGTTCCAGATGGGCGTTTGTCTGCATGGGATCAGTGAAGACTTTGTCATTTTCAGATACTCCCACCATGCTGTCAGAGATGAGCTAATACTGATACTTTTAAAGCAAACATGTCTTTTTATATTTGTGCTAATAAATATGAATAAATGAATAAATAAATGAATAAATAAAAATAAAATAAAAATAAACACTGCAAAATATTACATCATGCTGATGCTGATCTGTTTTCTTGTTGCTGTGTTCATCTGTGACCATCTGCTCATACAGACTCAGGTTCGTGCTGCTGTTTATAATGATGTTTTTCCACTATATTAGGGTTTAGTGTATTACTAGTTGATGTTTTTCTTCTAGATGTTATTACTGTCTTTCTCTTGCATTTGTTGTTGGATGTAACTGGGACCCCGTGTACATAATCTCGTTTTCATCACATGTACCACATGCGGTGCAAATGACAATAAAGACTCTCTGACTCTGACTCTGACTCTGAAATAGCAGATCTGAAATCCCAATATTATTACATAAAGTTTGTTCTATATCTATCCAAGTTTCATCTAGTTCATTTGGATTTAACCACTTAGAGATATATTATAACCTATTGGCTAAATAGTAGTAATAAAAGTTTGGAAGTTCTAATCCTCCGGTATCTTTGGATTTCTGTAATGCTTTTAAACTAATACGTGGGGTTTTGTTTTTCCAAAGGAATTTAGATATGAAAGAGTCCAGGGACTTAAACCATTCAGTTGAAGGTTTATTTGGTATCATTTCAAAAAAGCTTTCAGTGTGTAACTTTTATTATTTTGGTATTTTAGTACTGTATGTAGCATTTTTATTTACATTGCCTCCTTTTATTGCTGTTGTTTTTTATTCTATTTTCACTGATTTATTGTACCGGTTTTTTATATTTTCTGTCCTGTTAAGCACCTTGGTCAATGCAAGGCATTGTAGGAAGGTGCTATACAAATAAAGTTTATTATTATTATTATTATTATTATTATTATGTAAATAATTTATTCTCGGCAGCACCATGATTTTTACTGAGGCAACTCTTCCCATAAGTGATATGGGTAGAGATTTCGATCTAGTAAGATTGTCTTCAATTTTCTTTAATAGTGGGATATGATTCAATTTCAGTAAGTCTTCTAATTTAGGAGAGATATTAATACCCAAGTAATTAATGTTACCTGATTGTTGTCATTCATTGAGAGAAGTATTAAACACACAATTTATTGGAAGAACTGGAGATTTTGTCCAATTTATAGAATAATCAAAAACTTTTGAGAACGAGTTTATTAATTTGATAACATTAGATATTGAGTTTCCTGAGTTCTGAAGAAAAAGTAAAACATCATCAGCATTAAGACTAATTTTATGTTCTTCATTTTTACAGTGTATACCTTTAATATCAGCACTTTGCCTGATTGCTGTTGCTAAAGGTTCAATAAAAATAGCAAATAGTGCTGGTGAAAGTGGGCAACCCTGACCTGCCTGGTGTCCACATCTGGACACGAAGGACTCTTATGTTAGAATGCTGTTCATCGACTTCAGCTCGGCATTCAACACCATCATCCCCCAACAGCTCATCCATAAACTGGACAGTCTGGGGCTGAACACCTCAATGTGTAACTGGCTGCTAGACTTCCTGACCGGGAGACCACAGACAGTACGGATCGGGAGTAACACATCTAGCACCATCACATTGAACACAGGGGCCCCACAAGGATGTGTGCTGAGCCCCCTTCTATTCACCCTGCTAACACATGACTGCACACCATCGTACAGCTCCAACCACTTCATCAAGTTTGCGGACGACACAACAGTGGTAGGTCTCATCAGCAACAACGATGAGACGGACTACAGGAACGAGGTGAGCCGCCTGGCCTTGTGGTGCGGACACAACAATCTCACTCTCAACGTGGAGAAGACAAAGGAGATTGTCGTGGACTTCAGGAAGAGGGATGCACAACATGCCCCTCTGACCATCAACAGCACCGCAGTGGAGAGAGTGGACAGCACCAAGTTCCTGGGAGTGCACGTCTCAAAGGACCTGTCCTGGAGCAGGAACACTGCAGCACTGGCCAAGAAGGCTCACCAGCGCCTCTACTTTCTCCGCAAGCTGAAAAGGGCTGGAGCTTCAACCCCCATCATGTGCACCTTCTACAGGGGTGCCATAGAAAGTGTCCTGACCAGCTGCATCACGGTGTGGTTTGGTGCATGTACTGCATCATGCCGCAAGAGCCTCCAGCGCATCGTGAGAGCAGCTGAGAAGATCGTCGGCACCTCCTTGCCCTCACTGCAGGACTTACACAGCAAACGCCTCACTCGGAAAGCCCACTGCATGGCAGGTGATCCCACACACCCACTACACAGCTGCTTTAGACTGCTGCCATCAGGGAGGAGACTGAGGAGTCTCCAGGCTCGTACCAGCAGACTGAGAGACAGCTCTGTTCATCAGGCAGTCAGAATGCTAAACACTCTGCCTGCTCTGCCTCCCCTCCCATTTGAACTGCCTTAACACAAAAAACTTTCTCACACATTACCACTCAACACAAAGTTTTTAACACTGGACTCTGTGTCATCAAACGGGTTATTCACTAAACTCTCGGTCATGTGCTCATTCAGTTTGCACTACTTCTCATATTTGCACTAATGTTTGTATTACATTACTGCCTATAGTCATACTACTGTTTACATTCACTGTTTACATTTATTAATACGGTTTACATTTATTACTACTGTTTACATTTATTACTACTGTTTACATTTACACTACTTTTATATCTACACTACTGCTGATACATATACAGTATTCTCTGACTAGCCTTATCTAAGGATGCCAAATGTGCCTTATGTGCCTTACTGCATATGCCACTTTGCCTCTATACCAACATCAACTACCTCATACATATACTGTGTACATTAACTTATATGCTGCTGTGCCACTCTTTGCAAATGTCAATGCTAGAACCTTCAGTTTATTTTATAGATATACTTTTTATACTTTTTATACTACTATGAAAAAACTCAGGACAGTATTACACTTTTATTATTTCATTTTATGCTTATGTTCATTGGGTGTTTGGTGTTTTAGGGGTGTTTGGTGTTTCAGTGTTGGTGTAAATTTTCATACTTTTATACTACTATGAAAAAACTCAGGACAGTGTTACACTTTTACTATTTTATGCTTATGTTTATTAAATGTTTTAGTGTTTAGTGTTTAGATGGTTACTGTTGCACCGATGGACTGAGAGAAACGCAATTTCAATCCTGTGTATGTCCTGTACATATTGCAGTTCTGACAATAAAGTTGACTTTGACTTTGACTTTGGTGCCCCTCTGTAAACAGAAGCTTGAAGATATCTGATTATTTGTCCTGACACACGCTGTTGGTGAGTTATATAATATTTTTAACCAATTAATGAAGTAGTTCCCAAATCCAAATTTAATCAAGGTAGCAAATAAGAAATTCCAATTTACTCTATTGAATGCTTTTTCTGCATCTAAAGACAAAATAGCTATTTCAATATTTTTAAAATCTGAATACTCTATTAAATTATATAATCTGCGAGTGTTTGTGGTTGAATGTCTTCCTTTTATGAATCCAGTTTGGTCTGGATATATAATGACAGGAGTTATCTTCTCTAATCTTTTAGATAGGACTTTACAAATTATATTAGCATCGACATTAATAAGAGAGATTGGACGATAACTGGTAGGTAATACTGGGTCTTTGCTTGGTTTCAATCGGAGACTAATGTTGGCTGAATTCATATGTGTTGGAAGCCTGCCATTTTCTTCTGACTCAAGTAGCACTCTGTGAAATATTGGTTCAAATATGTCCCAGAATTTTTTTAATAGAATTCTGCTGGATATCCTTCAGGACCTGGAGATTTCTTATTAGGCATGTTTTTAATTGCTTCATGGAGCTCATCTGATGTTAATGGTGAGTCTAGTTTTGATGATTGACTAGTATCTAGTTTTGGAAGTGTTACTCTCTCCAAAAATTCATTAACATCCTCATTAGATGGATTTATTTGTGGAGTGTATAGAGTTTTATATAAATCTTTAAAAACACTGTTTACTTTTCCCTCATCATAAGTTATATTTACATTTTTATCTTTAATACCATGTATAGATTTTGTTTTCAACTTTGGATTTGGTGAACGGGTATAACCAAGTGCCAGTAACAGAAGCAGACTGGCCTAAAACGGCATTTTGCACCCAATTTGGTGTTTTTGTTGGACTCGCATGCCTTTTGGCCTCTGTAATGCACCCAACACATTTCAAAGGTTGATGCAGCCACTACTTGATGATTAGCAGTGCAAAAGTCTCTTGTTGTACCTTGATGACATTGTTGTGCTTTTCTCCACAATCCAACAACATCTGGGGAGGTTGGAAGTGGTTTTGAATCGACTTCAAGGTGAAGGCCTTAAAGTGAAGCTAACCAAATGTGCCTTTTTCAGGCCTGAGGTGCAATATCTTGAGCATGTAATTTCTGCTAAGGGTGTTGCAACCGATCGTAGTAAAACTGAGGTTGTAGCTAACTGGTTACCCCTGCTACAGTTTCTGAGCTACGATCCTTTCCCGGGTTTGCTAACTATTACCGCCATTTTGTAGAGAGCTTTGAAAAATTAGCTGCGCCTCTTCATAGGCTGGTTACAGAGCTAGGGGGTACCAGGTCAAAGAGACAGCCAGAACAGACTGTCATTCAGGGCTAGACAGAAGAGTGCCAAAATAGTTTTCAAGAACTGAAAACCAGGTTGACAACTGCACCAGTGTTGGGTTATGCAGATTTTTCACTTCCTTTTATTTTGGAGGTGAATGCAAGTTACGGTGGGTTGGGGGCCATGCTCTCCCAAGAGCAGGAAGGTAAAGTGAGGCCAATTGCTTATGCAAGTCATGGCTTAAGGCCTACAGAGTGCAACATGCTGAATTATAACTCCATGAAATTGGAGTTTTTGGCGCTGAAGTGGACCATGACCGAAAAGTTTCAGGATTACCTTTTGGGTCATAAGTGTGTTGTCTTTACCAAGAACAATCCATTGAGTCATTTGGCTTCAGCCAACTTGGGAGCAACAGAGCAGTGTTGGGCTGCCCAGTTAGCATTATTTGATTTTGAAATCAAATACGGTTCTGGCAGAGCCAACAGGAATGCTGATGCATTGTCAAGGCAGCATCAGTGTACAGGACTTGGAAATGATGGTTCCTGGTACAGTTCTTCCTGAACCCTTGAGAAAGGTTTTGCAGGGGCAGCAAAGGGAGTTTACTCAAGTGGCTGTTATGGCCTTGCCTAACTGTGCCATCTCTGAAATTTGTGTTTTTCAGCAGGCTGACCTAACCATACAAGAGTTCTAGGTTTTTTGGAAGCAGAAACAGCATCCCACTACAGAAGAGCGTAAACGGGTATCCCAGCCAGTTTTTGTGTTACTCCGACAGTGGGAAAGGTTGGTCGGAGAGAATGACGTTTTGTACCGGCAAGTGTTGAAACCTGCTGGTGGTGAGGTAATCCTTCAATTGGTGTTGCCAACATCTTTAAAAGGGGAAACTTTGAAAAAGGTTCATCAGGAGCATGGCCATCAAGGTGTAAAGCAAACATTGGAGCTCCTACGCCAACGTTGTTACTGGCCAGGTGTGTCTGCAGATGTGGAGCAATAGTAACACCTGTGAGAGATGCCAGGTAGCAAAACAGTCGCAGCCACAGGCCCGTGCATTCATGGGGCATTTGTTGGCTTTGCAGCCTAATGAGATTCTAGCCATTGATTTCACTATGTTGGAACCTACTCATAATGGATTGGAGAATGTACTGGTTATGACAGATGTGTTTAGCAAGTATAGTACACACTTGCTTTTCCCACCAGAGACCAGCATGTTTCAGCTGTAGCACAGGTCTTGGTGAGGGAGTGGTTTTTAAAGTTCGGGATACCTGTCCTAATACATTCAGACCAGGGTCGTAGCTTTGAAAGTTCACTCATCCAACAGTTGTGCCAGTTGGTACAGCATTGAAAAATCACGCACCACATCGTACCATCCATCCGGTAACGATCAGTGTGAACAATTTAATCTGACCATTCATGGCCTACTGCGGACATTGCCACCTTCTCGGAAAAGGGAACGGAGTACATGTTTGCCACATTTTATTCAGCACGTCAAGCAGCCGACTCACAACAGGGGACACACCCTTGACCTTGTTATTACCTATGGCTTGGCCTCTGGTGTATCCTCTGTTGTTAACCTGGCTGTGTCTAACCACTATTTTGTGTTTTTTAATGTCAAAGATTTGATTCAGAGGAAAGCCACGGTTCGAACTGTTAGGAGGCGCCATCTTACCCCTGAGGTGATTGATCATTTTATTAGAGATTTTAACCAAAATTCCCCTGTTGTTTTAACTGCTTCCTGCGATTCAATGGTCAGTCAATTTTTTAACAAACTGAAAACAAACCTTAATAATAATAATAATAATTAATTCAATTTATAACGCACTTTTCATTACTGAAAATCTCAAAGTGCTACATACTGTATATATTGAATGCTACACACATTCATAAACCGGTGGCGGCAGACTACCATGCAAGGTGCTTTCCAGTCCTACCGGGAGCAACTCAGGGTTAAGTGTCTTGCCCAAGGACACAACGACACATGGTGCGGGTCCCGGGAGTCGAACCGCCAACTTTCCGATCGGGAGACGACTGCCATTACCACTACACCACGGCCGCCCCACCTTGATCATATAGCTCCACTATTTTCAAAACAAGTTTTTAATAAACGAGTATGCCCATGGAAAACTAGCCTGGCCCTCGCCATTCCTACGCAGCTCCGCTCAATTCTCATTTCCCTTCACTGCTGGGTCTGGGACTTGTCCCATAGACAAGGATATCTCCGGTAGATTTTTGACCGGACCAATCAGAGAACAGAAGGCGGAGTTTTGAACGACGTCGACTGACGTCGTCATTCAAAATGGCTGCCGCCACGAAGGAATTTTCAATAAAACAAGGTAAAAAACTATTATTTCTCTGCTGATAAAAAATGTATTTCTTAGCTGACGTTATATCAGAAGTGTTCCTGAGCAATCAGAGAGCAGAAGGCGGAGTTTTGAACGACGTCGACTGACGTCGTCATTCAAAATGGCTGCCGCCACGAAGGAATTTTCAATAAAACAAGGTAAACTATTATTTCTCTGCTGATAAAAAATATATTTCTTAGCTGACGTTATATCAGAAGTGTTCCTGAGCTTAACAGTTCCTAAATCAATTCACGAAATGGTCAAATCTGCTGGATTTAAATAGTTTCGGTTTGACATTTTCCAAACAGCCTCGGGTGCGCTACGAAAATAAATGATAAAAAATCGAATTTTATCTCAAATGTTTCATCTAGGCCAACAGTCAGTAAATTAGAGACATATAATTACACACTGGTAGCAGAAAAAATATCCACCGAGTGGTTTCTGAGCTTTTTATCTGAATAGCCTGGACCTCGCCAGGCTAAACTAACAAAACTCCGCCTTCTGTTCTCTGATTGGTCCATTCAAAAATCTAACGGAGAAATCGCTGTCTATGGGAGAGATGCCAGACCCTAGTACAAAGCGAAGTGAAGGACATGGGTCTGGTATCAACCAGGCTAATGGAAAACTGAAGACATAAAGAAACTCAAAAGAAATTGCAGGAAAACAGAGAGGAAATGGAGGAAAAAAAATTGACAGTCGGCTACCAAATAATGCGCGAACAGCTTAATATCTACAACTCTGCTGTCAGAAATTCAAGAAATGCATATTTTGCCAAAATAATTAACAATCACAAAAATAATCCCAAAGTTTTGTTTTCCACCATTGATAATCTGATTAACCCTGACTTTACGGCCTCTTCAAATACTCCAACTAACTCTCTCTGTGAGCAGTTTGCAAATAACTTCAGAGGTAAGATAGAGTCAATTAGAGCTAACATTTTATCTGAACAAAATACTGGTATTAAATCTACTGAATGTTTGGTTTTACCTGAGAAAACACTGGACAAGTTTGATGTGGTTGATGCAGAGATGCTCGGCAGAGTTTTCTCACAAGTCAAACCAACCACCTGCATCTTGGACCCAATTCCCTCATCACTTTTTCATTCATGTTATAGATTCTTTGAGAATGAAATTTTAAACATTGTAAATTGTTCTCTTCAGATGGGTGTCTTCCCCATTGCCTTTAAAAAGGCTGTGGTGAAGCCCCTTCTGAAGAAGAGTAATCTAGATCCTAGTGTTTTTAATAATTATAGACCTGTATCCAACTTACCATTTTTAAGTAAAATCTTAGAAAAGATTGTTTTTATTAAATTAAATATTTTTTTAAATGATGCCGGTATTTTAGAAAAGTATCAATCTGGTTTTAGGACGAAACACAGTACAGAAACAGCCCTATTAAAAATTGTGAATGATTTAAGGTGTAATCTGGATTCACACAAGCTCTCAGTCCTTGTTCTATTGGATCTGAGCGCAGCCTTTGATACAGTAGATCATCAAATTCTTTTAAATAGATTACAACACCTGGTCGGTCTTTCTGGTACTGTTCTTCTGTGGTTCAGCTCCTATCTCACAGATAGAACATTTATGGTAAGTATGGATACATGCTCCTCACAGATCCATGAAGCTAACTATGGTGTACCCCAAGGCTCTATTTTAGGCCCCCTACTTTTTAATTTGTACATGCTGCCGCTTGGTGGAGTCATCAGGAGCCATGGGATAAGTTTCCATAGTTATGCTGATGACACACAGCTATACATCTCATTATCTCATGATGACCCCCGGCCAATCACTGCACTTTTTAATTGCATTACAGACATAAAGTCCTGGATGGCACAGAACTTTCTCCAGCTAAACCAGGACAAAACAGAAGTTTTAATCATTGGACCTGAGGTTCAAAAAGAAAATACAATTCAGAGATTACAATCTCTGTCTTTACAACCTTCTAAAAAAGTAAGAAGCCTGGGAGTTATTTTTGACTCTGAGCTTACTTTTATTCCTCATATTAAACAAATAGTCAAAACAGGATTTTATCATCTAAAAAATATAGCCAGAGTCCGCCCTCTTCTTTCTCTGACCAATACTGAGACTTTGATGCATGCTTTTATTTCTAGTCGTTTAGACTACTGTAATTCACTGCTTTCTGGTCTCCCTAAGAAAAATTTGTCCAGCCTTCAGCTGTTACAAAACTCTGCTGCTCGTGTGCTAACCAAGACCAGAAGGCAGGCTCATATTACACCTGTTTTAAAATCATTGCATTGGCTCCCTGTGCGCCTCAGGATTGATTTTAAGATTCTTTTAGTGGTTTTTAAATGTCTCAATGGTCTCGCACCATCTTATCTTGCAGAGCTGCTATTGCCCTATGAACCCCCGCGGACATTAAGGTCCTCTGGTACTGGACTACTAACAGTTCCAAAAGTCAGAACTCACACTTACGGTGAGGCTTCTTTCCAGTACTATGGCCCCCGTCTGTGGAATAGTCTGCCGGAGAACCTGAGGGCTGCAGAGAATGTTGTTGTTTTTAAGAGCAGGCTCAAGACCCATCTTTTTAACTGCATTTCCTGAACTGGTTCATCTCTGTTCACTCTATACATTTTCCATACTACTGTATTTAATTTGATTTATTTATTTATTTATTTATTTTGTGTGTGTCGTTTGCTTTAATTTTGTGAGTTTATTGTTTTTTAATTCTGTACAGCACTTTGAGCTGCTTTTAGTATGAAGGGTGCTTTATAAATAAAATTGATTGATTGATGTGTTGTATGCGTATAACATTATGCTACATCAGGCAACTGGGGAATCACCATTTTTCTTAATATTTGGGCCGGAACCTTGTCTGCCAGTTGACTTCCTTTTAGGAAGAGTTCAGGAGCCTGTGGCTGGAAGTGTTCACGATTGGATTCAGGAGCATCAGGTCCGCCTACAGGTAGCTTTTGAGGCTGCTCGTGGGAGGTTAAGGGTTGCAACAGAACGTCGCAAAAGCAACCATGACCAGCGAGTCCACAATGCCCCCTAAGTGTTGGTCAGCTGGTGTGGTTGCAGGATTTGACCTCACGAGGGCGTCATAAGATCCATGACCTATATGGCCTAGAGAAGTATAAAGTCCTCGGGGAGCCTGCCGAAGGAGGTTCAGTGTATACCATAGCACCAGTAATAAGTGACCTCACTAAAACTAGAAATGTTAATTGCATTTTGTTGAAGGCAGTGGCAGAGGAGGAGCCTTCAGATGGTGCTATGGTTCCCAGTGCATCGCTCAGTGATCACTGCCAATCTGAGGATGAACTATTAGGTGATTAGGATTTGTTTGTTTTGAGGAACAAAGATCCTCCAGCTCCAACTACAGTAGTGGAGGTTAAGTTGGGTTACCCACAACCCCCATCACAAGGCCAATCTGGTATTTCCACTCTGGAGGGATTGGAGCCTTTAGACCATTCATCCAGTTTTTATCTGGTCCCAAGTGAACCAGTTCTAAGTCGGTCAGCAAGGTCGACTGCAGGTCAGCATTCCAACATTAACCACCTTCCCTGATCAGCAGGTGAAGCTCCTTGGGCTGTAGGCTCTTCTGATCCAACAGTCAGTTATATATTTTTTTTTTTTTTAAGCCTTGGATCTGAGTCGTCTGAACGACGACACAAAAAGTGGGGGTAGAATGTGGCAGGAAGCAGGTGGAGACACCTGCTGCCAAGATAAATGCTTGCTCAGCAAATAACACTAGGGAGCGCTCACTATAAAAGTGCAGGCAGGCTGCGTAGGGGCTTTGGTTGATTGATACGTCACTTAGCGATTCCAAGACGCTTGTTTACGGACGCATCACACTGTGCTTCCGTGTTACATTTGCTGTGTGCTGAGTACTGGTACAAGTGAGGTTGGCTTCCTACGAACCTACAGCAGCTCCGAGTGAGTAGTTTATATACTTTATGCCAGCAGATAAATGTTGGCACATTCTCAACCTCGTTTGATAGTGAGTGAAGTGGTTCCTGCTGCCAGCATGTTTTTGTGAGCATTCCTTTTTGTTCGGGAGCGAGGAGAGACCTTGGCCTGATCGGTAGGTGGAATCAGTCATGAGCCTTATTTTAATCAATTTGCTCAAAACTGTTTTTACTATGGATTGTACATTTATTTCCACAATCACCACTACTGCTTTGCCGAGTTTTGAAATTACCTCAGAGATGCTGCTTGTCCTACAGACGCTTGGAAGCGGTGTTTGACACACCCATGCCACAAGAGAGAAGAGGGAGAGGAGGTTTTTGTGCAGCACCCCCTTGTGCTCTGCAGGCTGTGTTTGGACTATAATTTTTTAAATTGTATTCTCTATTGTGTATGGTCGCTGGTATGGCTCTCCCGGTTCTCCCCTATGGTCGGCTCTGGGGGGTGGGTGAGTGGTTCGTCCTGTTCGGATAGCCCTGGGGGCTCTGAGCGCGGGGTCCTTCTTGGGGTCTTGGGCTCTGGTCCCCCCCTTTTGTCTGCCTCGGGTCTTGGGGGGCGGATCTCTGATGCTTCACGGTCACTATTGAATGTTCTATTAGAGAAGCCTTATTCACTTATGCATGCTTACAACCACACACTAATAGATGCTGGGATGCACATGCAGGTATCGTATGTAGATGTATGTAGATGGGTATATGACTGAATATGAATGTATATGTATGTATATATATATATATATATATATATATATATATATATATATATATATATATATATATATATATATATATATATAATAATCTACTGCAAAGTCATGAATGTTGTGTGTCTTTTATTCATATGTGTTTCGTTGCTGTGTTCTGTCATGTACTTTGCAGGATTGCAGACAACGGTTGGGTGTGTTTGCCTTGTGCTCTTTTTGTGGATATTTGTTTTGTGGTCTTACTTTCTGTTTTTTCCTTTCTTTCTATTAAAAAAATATTATATTGGTGTGAAGAGGATGACTGGGAGGTGAGAAGGGAGGCTATCTATAAAAGGGAAAACAATTGTATTCTCTTACCTGTATTTTATTAGTAACTTGTGTGCTTTCCTTTTTTTTCTTTTTAAATTATTTTATTTTTGCTTTGCTGGTTGGCGAGGGAAGTGCATGTGGCCTGGATGGTGGTGTCTCCTTCGCTTATGTTATTGCAGTGTCCAGCACAGACAGGTGGATGGATTCAATGAGTGGGTGTGAGTTCACAGGTGTTTGTAGTGATTCTAATTTGGGAGCCTCCCATCCAGGACCTGGGTAAGCCTCGCCAACTGTGTTTTATAGTTTGTAATTTTTTTTAGCTACGTGCAGGTATTTCTCTGCTTTTCTTTTGTTTTTAATAAATTATCACTAACTTGAAACCTTGTCTCCTGCTTATTGCAAATGCACCTGTGTGTTAGTTGATTTCCTGGTTGAAAGTCCCAGGTGGCGCTGTTGGTAACAAAACTAATATTGTATAATTTAAAGCACCGATTGCCACAAAAGGCAATATGGTTAAGATAGTGAAGTCTGTATATTTCCTATTATTAAGTTTTGAAAATATAGAAAATGTTAGTGCAATATGGCTAAAAGCTGTTGACGGAGCTAGCACTACACCAGGGGTCACCAACGCGTGCCGGTGGGCACCTGGTTGCCCGCAGGGACAACATGAAGTGCCCACGGGGCATGTTCTAAAAATAGCACTCATCAAGGAGTACCACGTAAAAATCGTCGTTATATTTTTACGTTTAAGAAATAACATTTGCAACGATGTATATTTGAAATGAAAATAATTAATAAAACTTTAAAAATAAATAGTTGTATGTATACAGTTTAGCAATCTTGCCTGTGGTCAAAGTTCAGAATCAGACCGCTCCCCATCTCTGCAGCGGTGCAGCTACAAGGTAGTTTTACCTCCCAGGGGGGATAATGGCAGAAAAACGTAAGAAAACACATTTGCACAGTGACTGGGAGGAAAACGTATTTCACAGTGTTGAAAGACAAGTGTGTCTGTGTCTCTTTAGTGGACTGTGGTGACAGCAAACAACGTAGAGTGACACTTCACCAGCTAACACGCTAGCTTCAATGCTAACTACTACCCCTGGTGGCTCACAACAGACAGAAGAGCAACTTTGAGCAGACAGACGTTTTTCATTAGGCATTTTCAGGTGTGGAGCTCTTGAAAGAAGCAATGATGAAATATGTGAAAATATTTTATTTAAACGAGTAAAATATGTGATGATTAGTTAAAATGATTTTTATGTACAGCACTTTGTTGCAGTGGTTGTTTTAAAGGGCTTTATAAATAAAGTATTATTATTATTATTATTATTATTATCATTATTTAAAATGCTGCAGATCTGAGGATCAATACTAATGTCACATGATTCAATGAAAAATGTCATTTTGTTTATTATATTACATTACTGCTATTTTGTATCTGTAAAAGTTAAGAGTTATTCTGAAGTGTTACAAATACAACAGTTAGTGCAAACAGGACTTGATTGGAATATTTTATTCTTAATAGGTTATTAAAAATGCTACAGATATGTTAACATTAAAAGGCATATTTTGAATGAATGTTACAAATGTGTTCTTTCCTACAACACAGTTAATAAAACATTTATAAAATACCAGTACAATGAATTTCAAAATGTTACAGATTGAGTTTAGCATAAAATAAATAGCGTTTTATGTTTATATCAGTTAATAAATCATCCATTATGCCCCCTTGTTTAGGACTGGAGCCAATCTCAGCTGCTTTCGGGTGAAGGCAGGGGACATCCAGGACATGTCTCCAGTCTGTCCCAGAGACACCCAGGACAGGTCTCCAGTCTGTCCCAGACACCCAGGACAGGTCTCCAGTCTGTCCCAGAGACACCCAGGACAGGTCTCCAGTCTGTCCCAGAGACACCCAGGACAGGTCTCCAGTCTGTCCCAGAGACACCCAGGACAGGTCTCCAGTCTGTCCCAGAGACACCCAGGACAGGTCTCCAGTCTGTCCCAAAGACACCCAGGACAGGTCTCCAGTCTGTCCCAGAGACACCCAGGACAGGTCTCCAGTCTATCCCAAAGACACCCAGGACAGGTCTCCAGTCCATCACAGAGACAGAAAAAGAGACAAACAACCATCCAAACTCCCAGTCACAGCTAGGAACAATTTACATTTGCACAGAAGAACCAAAAAATTATTTAAACTAAGGACTCAAGTTCTTGATTGAGAGTTTTAATCACTAATTATCAATAATAATTGATCATATTTACCAAGCTAAATCCTTGCTGATAATCATTGTGTGGAGTCTTTAATAATACTGATCAGATCAGATGTGATCAGGCAGTCATGTATTCATGTATGTAAATGTATTATTATTAATACTATAATTAAAGTTGTGCCATGTAAATGTGTTTGTATCAAACAAGTAGCCCTTTGTGTCTCTCGGTCCCACTGAAGTAGCTCTCAGTCTCAAAACGGTTGGTGAGCCTTGCACTACACACTACAGGACCTAGCATATATAATTTACCCAGAATGCATTGCGGCACAAACAACATGGAGACATTCGTGTGATAATATTTTATTTAAATTTATAAAAACTAAACAGCGTACAATATTTTTACTGTATTGTTTTTACATATGATTGCCAGACGTGCACCGGTGACCCCCGTGACCCAAAATGGAAGAAGCGGGTAAAAGATAATGGATGGATGAATGTTTTACCATCCATCCATCCATCCATTCTTCTGGAGACCCAGAGGAAGACTCAGGACACGCTGGAGGGACTATGTTTCTCGGCTGGCCTGGGAACGCCTTGGGATTCCCCCAGATGAGCTGCTCCAAGTGGCTGGGGAGAGGGAACCCCCGCGACCCGACCCCGGATAAGCGGAAGAAAATGGATGGATGGATGGATGAATGTTTTTACATATAAAATAAATATGTCTCAAATCAGGTCTATTATTACAACTAATCATGGATCCCTTTAAAAACAAACCCCCAGTTGGACTGTAAACTGTAACCGTCGTTATATCGTTTGGTTCCTAGAGATGAGTAGGTATCACCACAAGGGGGCGCCTACTCCCTTTGTTTTCCGTTGTTGTACATTTGTACAAAAAGTATAACTAATTATTCCACGTTGTTGCAGAAGATAAGTGATGATGAGTGACAAAGTGGTAAACTAACATTATTTTCCTCATGTATGAAAATACAATGCTTAGTACTGTGGAGAACTGGCGTTACACGGAAGAAGTTAAATAAACAGAAAGTGTGGAATACTTCGAACGTGCGTCCTGCTGTTTTGGGTTAAGAGTGGCTAACTATCGCTGCTAACTCCTTCTCCAACCTCTGTCCGCACCGTCACAAAACCCTCTAAAGTTTTTAGTGGCATGTATGTACAACATATATTTGGCATCAAAAAAGGAAATAAAATGGTAAATAATGTCATGGAGAGAAAGTGTGTCCAGATAGAACATAAACATAAAACATTGCGAGAAGTAGAAAATTGAAAATAAATGGGCAAACCAGAAAGAAATTAAGTGGAGGCATTGCAAGAAAGATGCAAAGAGAGAAGGAGACAGAAGGAGACCTCTAGTAAGTAGCTTTCTCCTGGTTATTGGTTTCAGTCACTGGTCAAAACTATTCTTCTCTATTCTTCTTCTCTCCCTCAGGCCGGTGGCACCCTTTTTCCCTCTCCGTGGCGTGAAAGATAAAGCAGACGGGCCCAACTGTGTGGCTGGCCCTTGTTCACAGCAGTGGCCTTTTGAAGCCAATTTTCCAGCTCACAGAGCAGAGAAAGACAGGGAGAGACGCACACAGAGAGACGGAAGGACTTGGATGAGGCCGGGTGGGACAGGGGAAGTTTTCAGGCATGTGAATGAGGGTCAGAGTTGAAGTACTGATGTGAAAAAATGCATGCGCACAGTGGGATTACGTACCAAAATATTCCCCTTCACTCCAACAGTTGATGTCACTCAATGGAAGAGTCAGTCCAAAACTGTTATCCAGTGTAAATTTTATTCTGACTTTAAATTGAATGTTCAACCCATGCTGTAATTTTTTTTGCAGTGAATAGCTGAAATGTGCTTTTGACTGTATCTTTTGATTTTTGGAGTTAAAACTGAAGCTTTAGAGGTACAGTATTAGAAAAAACATTTGCACATACCCCTATTTATTTTATTTTTTACTTCATCATCATAATCAGAATCAGAATATCTTTATTGACATTGCACCGAGGTACAACGGGAATGTGTACGCACAGTCGTCCGGAAGAAGGACTAAGTGTACGAAGCTGCAGCTGATTATCAGCGTGGCCATCTTATTCCTTATCAAAATAATAATCTTAAGATATGAAAAGGGGGAAGAACCATGAGGGTAGATAGTGGTATTACAAAAAAGCTCTTTCACATCTTGTCTATTAGGACACGATTTGAGACATCAAAAAACTCTACCAGCAAGCACAATAAAAACAGATTACCGGTACATATTCAACCTTTATTTAAACCAGCCACTAGGGAGCACAAGCCAGTGTATCTCTTGTACCGGTCCCCAGCCCGGGTAAATGGTGAGGGTTGGGTCAGGAATGGCATCCGATGTAAAACACTTGCCAAAACTATAATGTGATGAGTTCATCAAAGTGAAACCATACCGGATCGGTCGAGGCCCGGGTTAGCAACGTCCGCCACCGGTGCTGTTGACAAATAGGGTGCCGGCGGAAATTGTACTACTGTTAGTTGAAGACCCCGAGGAGGGAAACGTGTCAGGAGACAGAGGGAGAAGAGGAAAGTGAAGAATGTAGGACTGAGGGTTGCAACTCTAAATGTGGGGACAATGACAGGCAAAGGTAGAGAGCTGGCTGACATGATGCAGAGAAGAAAGGTAGATGTTTTATGTGTCCAAGAGACCAAGTGGAAGGGCAGCAAGGCTCGCAGCATTGGAGCAGGGTTCAAACTGTTTTACCATGGTGTGGATAGAAAGAGAAATGGAGTAGGGGTGGTCCTGAAGGAGGAGTTGGCAAAGAATGTAGTAGAGGTGAAGAGAGTGTCAGATAGGGTGATGTGTCTGAAGGTAGAAGTAGAAGGTCTGATGCTAAACATAGTCAGTGGTTATGCTCCACAGGTTGGATGTGATGGGGAGGAGAAAGATACATTTTGGAAAGATTTGGATGAAGTGATAGAGAGTATTCCCAGGGAGGAAAGAGTGGTGATTGGAGCAGACCTGAATGGACATGTTGGTGAAGGAAACAGAGGATGAGGAAGTGATGGGTAGGTTTAGTGTCAAGGAAAGAAACCAGGAAGGACAGATGGTGGTGGATTTTGCCAAGAGAATGGAAATGGCTAGAGTCAACACCTATTTCCAAAAGAGGGAGGAACATAGAGTTTGTTTGTTTGTTTGTTTGTTAATTTATTCATTTCATTTCCATTAAAACAATACAAATTTCAAGAGAAAAGAATATAAAATACCTATAAAATGAAAGGCGGCAGAAGAAGAATTAAATCTTATCATTTCTGCCCCTTCTTAACAAAATCAATTCAAACAATCAATTCAAGCAATAATCACAAATAATACAACAAAACCCAAAACATATCACAATTATTCTTTATAGTTTTCGCTAATATTAACTAACTTAAATGTATCTCGTCAGCATTATATTCTTTATCCTTTTCTTAAATACAAATAATGATTCCTCATTTTTAATATCATTATTCAAACCATTCCATAGATCAATTCCCCTCATTAAAGTAGACCTACCCCGCAAACTTGTTCTAAACTTTGGCTTAACAAAAATATCAGTTCCTTTTAAATTATAGCAACTGCTCCTTTTTACAAAATACTCTTGTACGTTCGATGGTAAATTGTGATTCTGAGCCCTGTACATTAGTAATAGAATAAAGTAGTCTACCAAATCATAAAACTTGAGTAATTTCAGTTGATGAAATAAAATACTTGAAGGATGACAATAATGTTTTCTTGAGATAATTCGTACAGCTCTTTTTTGTAAAATAAAGATAGATTTGGTTGCAGTTTTACAAGCTGTACCCCAGACACCAATACAATAAATTAAATTTGGCACAACAATTGTATTATACAGTAAACACAAAGCCTTGTCTGTCAGTAAGTCCCTCGTTTTATATAGTACTGCCATGGACTTAGACATTTTAGTTCTTACAAAATTTATATGTTTTTTCCATGACAATTTATCATCGATAATCACACCCAAAAACTTTACTTCATTCACTCTTTGTATCTCCACACCATCAATCTTGAAAAGAAAATCCATAGTTGACTTTTTTTACTAAATATCATATAATTAGTTTTTTCCACGTTCAGTGATAACTTGTTTAATTTAAACCAAGTTTGAATTTTGTCAAACTCCATCTTCATTAATTCAAACGTCTGATTCAAGTCTCTACCCGAGCATAAAAAAGTAGTGTCATCTGCAAATAAAACACACCTTAGAATCCCAGACACCTTAATTAAATCATTTACATATAAAATAAACAACTTAGGGCCAAGCACTGAACCTTGTGGTACTCCACACGAAATACTGCATAGTTGAGATCTCACATCATCAATTTGTACAAACTGTTTTCTGCCCTTCAAATAACTAGATATCCACTGTATGGCTAGACCTCTAATACCGTACTGTTGCAATTTTTCAAGTAAAATGGTGTGGTCAATGGTGTCAAAAGCCTTTCTCAAATCAACAAACAGACCCATACAATACTGCTTATCATCTATTGCTGAAGTAACCTCTTCTATCAGTTCCATAAGAGCCAAACTTGTCGAATTATTTGATCTAAAACCATACTGACTATTACTCAAGATATTGTTTTTATCAAGAAACTTGTCCAGTCTGGACACAAATAATTTTTCAAGGATTTTTGAAAACTGTGGCAACAAAGAAACAGGTCTATAATTATTAAATAAACATTTCTCCCCATTTTTAAAAATTGGAACCACCTTTGCAATTTTCATTTTTTCAGGGAATATACCTTTAGAAAGTGATAAATTACAGATGAATGGCTCTATAATATGACGTATTATCTCCTTCACAACCATCATATCCAAATCATCACAGTCTTTAGATCTTTTATCAGTAAATTGTCCAACAACCTTCAGGCGACTTCAACTTGCACGTGTGTTGTCCTGAGAAGCCCATGGTTAAGGACTTTTTAGATTTATTGGACTCATTTAATTTAACTCAACACGTGAACTCTCCCACGCAGCAGCGTGGACATTTGTTGGACCTTGTTTTAACATGTGATGTGACCGTTTCAAACCTTGAAATAGGAGACAATGTATTCTCAGATCATAGGCCAGTGAATTTTCAGTTTACCATCCCCCATGTAACTCCTAAAACATGCATTCCTGCACGTAAAGGCAGGAATGTTAACCATTTAACTGCCGCACGTTTCACTGAGGTTTACAACAATGACATGTTAATTCAGCCCCCGGGGTTCCTCTCCAGCACTGAGGAGCTGACAAACCAGTTTGACTCTGTTTGTTTAAAGGCTTTGGATCAAGTAGCGCCTATCAAAACGAGAAGACCAAAACTCAGGGCCGAACCGTGGCTGAATGACACTACCAGAGCTGCGAGGCAGCAATGCCGAAAGGTGGAGAGGAAGTGGAAAAAAGACAGTCTGCAGGTCTCTTTTGAGATGGTAAAAGAGAGCTGGCGCCGATATCAGAAAGCAGTGAAAACTGCTAAATCACAATACTTCTCTGATATCATTGCTGCAAACTCTCGTAACCCTCGAGTTCTGTTCTCCACCCTAAACTCTGTTCTCCACCTCACTGAACAATCACCCATGGAAGCCTCGACTGAGCTGTGCGAGAACTTCCAACATTTCTTTTTAGATAAAATCGCAACCACCAGGGCTCTCATTTCTCCTCCATCTCACGATCCATCCATCCCACCTCAATCTGTTGCTGTGTTTGAACATTTTGAACCAGTCTCTCTGTCCTCTCTAGAGCAGGTCATGTGCAACCTGAAACCATCTGGCTCCCCCTTCGATGTGGTCCCCCCTCGGCTTCTAAAGGAGGTTTTTCACACTCTAGGTCCCTCCATTCTCTCGATTGTAAATAGCAGTCTATCCTCGGGTGTGGTGCCAAAATCATTAAAACATGCTGCTGTTCAACCCCTCCTGAAAAAACCAAACCTCGACCCGTCAGTATTATCCAATTTCAGGCCTGTCTCCAGACTCCCATTTGTTTCTAAACTTCTAGAGAAAATAGTTGAGTCCCAACTAAAGTGCTTCCTGGAGGATCACGCTATCCCCGAGCTATTCCAGTCTGGCTTCAAATCCCTCCACAGCACTGAGACTGCCCTACTGAAGGTTTTTAACGACATCTTTCTATCCACAGATACTGGTGACTCTGTGCTGCTTGTCCTATTGGACCTCACATCCGCTTTCGACACCATCGACCATGAGATCCTCATTGCTAGGTTGGAGCAGTGGGTGGGCATCTCAGGATCAGCCCTAAACTGGTTCAGATCCTACCTCTCTGACAGGTCTTTTTGTGTGTCCATCAATGATTTTACTTCTGCAGTGGCGGCTCTTAAATGGGGGGTTCCGCAGGGGTCCATCCTGGGTCCTCTCTTGTTCTCCTTATACCTGCTGCCACTCGGTGCTATTTTCCGGAAACACAATATACCTTTCCACTTCTACGCTGATGACTGTCAAATCTACTTCCCCCTAAGACAAAATGGTACAGGCTCTATTCAACCTCTGCTCGACTGCCTGGCTGACATCAGGGACTGGATGGCTTTAAATTTCTTAAGCTTCAATGATAAGAAGTCTGAAGCCATATTGTTCCTTCCCAATGACACAACCTCAAACCACTGCATTGACCTGTCTGCTCTACCCCTGTCCGAAAAACAAAAAGTCAAAAATCTGGGAGTGATAATGGATCCTTCCATGAAACTCAACAGTCATGTAAACATGATCGTCAAATCCTGTTTTTTCCAGCTGAGGCGTCTGTCTAAGCTGAAGCCCATATTATCCAAAAACAACCTGGAGACAGTGATTCACGCATTCATTACATCTAGGCTTGATTACTGCAATTCACTTCTGTTTGGCGTCAGTCAAGCCACCATTGCACGATTACAACTGGTTCAGAACGCAGCTGCCCGATTTTTAACCAGCACACGCAAAAGAGAGCACATTACACCAGTCTTGGCCTCCCTTCACTGGCTACCGGTTCATCTTCGAATCCAATTCAAAATTCTCATGTATGTCTACAAATCGCTGAACAGTCTCGCCCCCGCCTATCTCTCGGATCTGATACACCCATATGTCCCTCCACGTGCTTTGAGGTCAGAGGATCAGGTACTCTTAATAGTTCCAGAAACTCGCCTTAAGCGCAGGGGTGACAGGGCTTTCTCTGTAGCAGGCCCAAGACTCTGGAACGAGTTACCGCTGCTCATCAAACAGGCCCCCTCCCTCTCGGTTTTCAAATCCCGGTTAAAAACTCACTACTACTCCATTGCTTTCAATGCCAGCTGATTTGTATTGGATCGTTTGATTTATGATCTGCAATGTTTTTATGTTTTTCGTGTTGTACTTCATTGTCTGTGTTGCCTGTTGC
>JBBPBX010007744.1:22745-64375 GCA_038048925.1 Garcialebias charrua | reverse complement strand
TACATACAAAAACTACTATTTTTGGGGGGGGCTGAGAACAGACCCCACCCCCCCATGATAAACAAGGTACTACTGTACTGGTAATGTATACAAATACTGTATGTACAGTAATTTTTTTAACAGTGTCTGTAACACAGCTGGTAAACTTTTTTTTTACAGTAGCCTGTACCAAGAAGTCATTGCTCACTATCTTCATCTTCCTCCTGCACACTGAGTCCTCTCAGCTCCATCACATAGCTGCCATTCAAAACCCATTGGTGATAGTGATTTTTTTTACACTGCTCCACTGTCAGGATCACTGACAAATTTTAGCAAAAGTTGGTCTTCGCATGTGGCCAGTTTTCATAAACGATTTCTCACCACCTGTCATACAAGCCTCCCAACGATCTCAGAGTGCCACATTAATACGCAATCCACACTTATTTCGAGTGGCTGCAAATACTTTGTTGTGCCCTCAGGGAAGGGGGCACAATGGGGAGGAGAAAACAAGGAGTTGGGTACTGTATAAGCCACGGTGTTCAAAGCATGTTAAAAAAGTAGTGGCTTATAGTCTGGAAATTATGGTAAACTGACTCACTTTTTAACAAACTTTTTACCCAATATTTGATAAACTGCAGTCAGAGAACAACTTACTTTTACTTAACACTTACCTTCAAATTAATATACACAATATGGAAACTTTCTTCGTATTGACTGAATGTTCCTGCCATACCTGGAGAGAAACTGATCCGGTCAGATGAATAATTTCGTTGTCTCTCTCCACCATCTTTTGGAAGACCGGATCTTTGTATTCAAACCTCTTTCCAAACATCAGAGCTGACACAACATTTGAAACAGCGTAATTGATAGCCTGAGTGTTGTTGAAGGCTTTACCTGTTGGAAAAAATTAATTAAATAATGTTGTTAGGCTGTTAAACACTAACACTTATTGGGTTACTGGTTAATATTTTGAAAACAAGATAGCACTATGCTGGATTTATGTAAAATTGTGTTATTTTCATTATCAAGTTTCCCAAAGTGTAGTTTAACACATTTAATAAAAAATAATTTTAATAGTATGCATTCAACCTCTGCTCGTTCTCTAGCACAATAATAGTCAGTCTAATGTTTTACACATATTTTTAAAAAGTGGAGTTTGGCTGCACTGGTAGTTATTACTTTTTCAACATATCAGATGGATTGAGCCACTGCAGTGTGTTAATTTACTGGTAGTTTAGTTGTAAACTGAGTAAACATGAACACAATTTTTTTTTAATGTTACACACTGCAACACCTCTAACTTGTTTTCCACAAAGAAACCTGAGAAGAACCTTAAAAAGTTACCTTTGTATCGTTTCATCTCTTTAATCAGATAGCCACATTCCTCTACAATTATCTCTTCACTCATCTTCTTGCCCATTCCAAACTTTTTCAAAGTTGTCAGAGCAAAACGTCTCATTTCTTTCCACGAGTCTCCATTAGAAAACAGAATGCCTGGAAACAGGTTCAGTTGACAGGTTTTTAAAAGGACTTTTTTTTTTTTTACCAGTTAATTTGTTTAAACGGTTTTACCATGCCCTTGGGTAAAATCATAGAAAAGAGGAGTGATTTCTCTGTTTCCAAACTCATCAGCCTGGTTCAGCAGAGCCTCTTTGACAGTCCTGTACCCTGCCAGAACCACCACCTTCTTTGGTCCAAAGTAAACTTGGAAAATTGGTCCAAATGTTCTGGACAGCTAAAAATAAGATGCAGCTAAAGATGAGACCTTATAAAAATCTGTTTTTCTGTCTGTTTGTTGTAGAACAACATAATGTTTAAAAAAATTACTCACATGAAAAAGACTTTGGTCGAGTCTTTTCAGATCCACCTGGAGCAGGTTACCAAGCAGAGGAACAGGTCTGGGTCCTGGAGGTTCTCGTCTTTTTGGGGAACTGAAGTTGGAGTAAAGAATGTGGAGGACCAGGAGAGCAACAAAGACCCCAAACAGAGAGACTGAAGTGGGGGATTGAAGAATACCTTCCAGCATGTTCCTCGTGGACATGAACCTTTGAACTATTCAGCTGTTTTAATTCTGCCTTTCAGCTGACAACTTAACTCCTCAGTGAGATGATGGCGTAATTATCAGCCTAAGACTTGACCGTCTGGTTTTTCCTGCTTGACGTGAGGATTAACATTTCGTCTTATTCAAATTACTTCCTCGGTCTGAGGTGCTGCAACCTTGACTGAGTTACTGAATATTTGAAACCATGTATTAAACTGCATCGCTGTGGAGTGGGACATACAAATGCCCTATTTGACAAGTGTCCTGTTCATGCCATGTCTGTGTGGGAGGAGGGCTGTAGATGGGCTGCTTGGTTTCCTGCCACAGCTGGTTGAGATTACTTTACTAAGCTTAAAATGGCTGTAAAGCGCAAGTTCTCAGCTTTCAAAAACTGTAGTAATTTGCTTATGATAGCACAAACTCTTGTAAAGTTACAGTAATGCAAACTGAGCTTGTAAAAATGTATTACTGGGGACATGCACAAAAAAAAGGATAATTTGTGTTGTTGAAGTTCAGATATGTTTATTCTCTGATTCAGACATCAAACAAAACTTTATTAGAATTGAAAATCTTAGAATGAATATTGCTTGGAGTGCTGTGTTAATCATCTCATCTTCAATGTGAACAAAACAAAGTCAAAGTCAAAGTCAACATTATCAAAACTGCAATATGTACAGGACATACACAGGATTGAAATTGCATTTCTCTCAGTCCCTCAGTGCAACAGTAACCATTTAAACACTAAAACATTTAATAAACATAAGCATAAAATGAAATAATAAAAGTGTAATACTGTCCTGAGTTTTTGCATAGTAGTATAAAAGTATAAAAAGTATATCTATAAAATAAAATGAAGGTTCTGACATTGACATTTGTAATAGAGTGACAAAGCAGCATATGAAGTTTATGTACACAGTATATGTATGAGGTAGTTGATATTGGTATAGAGGTAAAGTGGCATATGCAATAAGGCTAGTAAAAAGAATATATATATCAGCAGTAGTGTAGATATAAAAAGTAGTGTAAATGTAAATGTAAACAGTAGTAATAAATATAAACAGTAGTAATAAATGTAAACAGTAGTAATAAATTAAACAGTAATAAATGGATGAGTATTTTAGCTTTTAAAGTAAACAGTAAAAGAGTAAGGAGTAAACAGTAATAAAAGCAGATGATTGTAGCTTTTACAAGAAAAAGGAACAGGTCCAACCCTAATGGGAGAAGAAGTGGAGAAGGTGGAGAAGTATAAATACCTTTGGGTTCACCTGGACAACAGACTGGACTGGAGATGCAACAATGAAGCCATCTACAAGAAGGGACAGAACAGACTGTACTTCTTGAGGAAGCTGAAGTCCTTCAGTGTTTGCAGCAAGATGCTGCATATCTTCTATAAGTCCGTTGTAGAGCATGCGATCTCTTCTGCCATCATCTGCTGGGGTAGCAGCACCAGAGTAAGTGACTTTCAATCAATCAATCAACTTTATTTGTATAGCACATTTCAAAAACCATAAGGTCAACCAAAGTGCTGTACAATAACATAAAAGACAAGTCAATTGAAACAATAAAAAACATACAAAACATACAAAAAATAAAAATACATGTACCAGTCTTTCTACAGGTGTGTTAAAATGCCATAAGAATAAGATCATGTGTTAAAAGGCCAAGGCATTAAAGTGTGTTTTTAAAAGGGGTTTAAAAACAGGAAGAGAGGAGGCCTGTCTGACACTTAATGGTAAGTTGTTCCACAACCTGGGAGCAACGACAGCAAATGCTCTGTCACCTCTGAGCTTCAGCCTAGTTTTGGGCACTGCCAGCAGCAACTGATCAGCTGATCTTAAAGATTGAGGAGGGCAGTAGGGCTGAAGCAGCTCAGACAAATATGGTGGGGCAAGGTTGTTCAGGCATTTAAAAACAAAAAAAAGATCAAGTTCAACAAGCTCATAAAGAAGGCTGGCTCTGCTCTGGGGACTCCTCTAGAACCTTTGGAGATGATTGTACAAAGAAGGATTCTTTGTAAAATGAAGAACATTATAGACAACCTGAGCATCCTCTTCAACAGACTGTTATACAATAACAGAGTGTCTTCAGTCAGAGGCTTCTTCAGATCCGCTGTAAGACAAACCACTACAGGAGATCCTTCCTGCTAACAGCCATCAGCATCTATAACAACTCTTTAATGATTCCAGGATGATGAGTTACAACATTTAATTTTCCTCTGGGATTAATAAAGTATCTTTAATTGAATTGAATTGTGTGTGTGCAAGCATGTGTGTGTTAACGCACGCTAGCATGTGTGTGAGTGATTAGGTGTTGAACAAGTTAGGACTGTGATTGTCTTGTATGTGTGTAGGTGTGTGTGTGGGGTGCGTGTGGATTTGGGTAGGTGGGAGCGGTGATACAGAGGTTAGAGAAGGTAGGCCTGTGATTGGAAGATTGCTAGTTCATCTCCCGGTACCAACAATATCAAAATGTGAGTGGGATTGGTGAAGCACCCACACCTTTCTCCTAATTTGCCCTTTAACCCCACTAGCTGCTCCCCCGGACTCCCTAGGCAGAAACTCTCTGCTCCACACAGAGGGCTGTGGTAGCTCGGTGGTCTGTGGTTGTGTCAGGAAGGGCATTTGGTGTATAATTAATTTCCAGCACACCAACACTGAAAAACTGAAAGTTATGCACCATAACTCATGTTCCCTGAAGGAAGGGAACGAGGTGCAAATTACTTGCTATGGGAATTGCGCACCCGCGCGATTACCTGAAGGAATATAATCACGCCTTTAGGGCCAGGGGCGTCACCGCCGCGCCAGAGACCCCGCCCTCTGGTTATTTAAGCGGCTTGCGCCCCTCCATCTTTCTCCAAAGTTTGCACTTCACCAAGATTTCAGCATTGAAAAGGGCCAGCTATGTTGCACCTCGTTCCCTTCCTTCAGGGAACATGAGTTATGGTGCATAACTTTTAGTTCCCTTTCAGTTGGTCTCTCGGTGCAACATACTTGCTATGGGAATGTAATCCACTCACGCCCTTGAAATGCTCAGTAAAATGCATGCTAGAGTGAACGTCCGCCTGTGACCAACAGGCACCTTAAGGCTACTTTCTACTGTGTGTTAGAAAGGACAGCCTAAGTGACATCACCTGCAGTAACATCCAAACTGTAATGCTTTGCAAAAGTATTTAATGAGCTCCAATTCACAGCAGCACATATGTCTGTGACTGGCACACCCTTAAATAATGACCAGGAAGTGGCCAAGCCCCTAGTGGAGTGAGCATGCACTCCAGAGGGTACCTGTTGACCTTTGCTACTGTAGGCCCTCTAAATGGCCTCAGTCACCCAATGTGAGAGGCGTTGTTTTGATAGGGCTCTCCCTGTAGCAGGTACTGCAAAGCAGACGGACAGTTGGTTTGTTCTTCTCCATTCGGCTGTTCTCTGCATGTAGGTGCGTAAAGCCCTCACTGGGCAGAGAGCCTGTAGCCTTTCCTGTTCCTGAGTGAGGACAGGGGCCGGTGGAAAGGAGTAGAGATCAAAGTCTAGACTCCTGTGGTTCAAGGTCAAGACCTTGGGGGTGTATGCGGGATTAGGCCTTAAGGTGATCTTTGACCTATCAGGGGCAAATCTGGTACACATTGGATGTATAGACAATGCGTGGAGGTCACCCATGCGTTTCGCCAAGCAAAGTGCCAGGAGTAGAGCAGTTTTATAAGATAGTAAATCTATCTTAACTTTGCTCAGTGGCTCGAATGGAGGGTCACAAAGAGCCCCTAGAACCAGGCCAAGATCCCAACCAGGGATCAGGGTCCTGCTGGGGGGTTTGGTCCGAAGGACACCCCTCATAAACCTTATTATGATTGGATGTGCTCCAGGTGTCTTGTGTCCCCAGCCTTCATGACAGGCTGAGATCGCTGATAGGAAAACTTTAATCGTTGAGTAAGAACGACCTTTTTCCAGTAAATCCTGAAGGAAAGTTAGGAGTTGAGCCAAGTCGCATGCATAAGAAATAATATTTCTTTCTGAGCACCTGGCTTAAAAAATGCGTCACTTTTGTGAGTATAAAGATTGTGTTGAACCAGCACGGGCATTTTGTATGGTCAATACCACATTTTCTGGCAAGCCTGATGCCATCAACCTGTTCTTTTCAGCCGACAAGCTGAGGCTTTTGGTAGTTCCTGGCCTAGGTGGTTGTGTTGTCCCTTCTGGTGACACAGAAGCTGTTAACCTCTGTGGATCAACCAGATTGGGAAGGCCTTCTTGTTGATGTGCTCCCAAGTTACCCTGCTCAGAGTTTATTGAGGGCCGATGTAGCCTGTCAACTTTATTAGACAGGTTTTGAGCGGAAAATATATTTTCCTCCTCCAAATCTGGAGTTCTGTCGTGAGGCTGCAAGTTATGTAAACAAGCAGACCTCCTAACTCTGATCCTTTTCTTGGGATGGTCCAGTTTACTGGTCCTTTGCTTTAATGGAGCGTTGGTACCAGGTAAACCGACCGAGGTTCGTGCATCACCCCCTGGGGGAATTATTTTTGAAAGCAGTTTTGGATCAACACAGAATGGGGAGAGACGTGTTGTCTGAGTACTGCTCGAGCATTTCATGTCCCTCGTTAATAACAAAGGAACAGCTGCACCGTGCGAGCGTGGGGCTGTGCCTCCTGGTTTGGCAAACTTGAGATTATTTGATGATAAGGAGCTCAGTTCCTCTTGGAAAACAGGAAGAGAAATCTGATTCGGCTCAGGTTTGTTTTTATTCACAACCGGCTGAACACAGTCATTGTTGTGAAGGTGTGAAATTTATAGCTACCTGAGGGCGTCTAATGAAGCCCCCCCGTTGTCAGACTTTGTCAGCTTGCCTCTCTGAGGAGCTGACATGTCACGTGTTTGTCTGGTTAGTGTATTGGCTCTCCCGTTGTTCACAATGGAACTAGGGCTTGAGCACGTGACCTTCCCCACCTGTCTTCCTGAGAGGAGTGGAGGGGGTTTCGCAGACACCTCTGCGTCTGCTCATTGCAGAGACACTCTGCTGGGGCTTATCAATTATGCTAATATCCCGTGGGCCGTGAGAGAGAGGGGGGGAAAGGCCCTCTCTCTTTATGACGGCTTGCAGGTCAGAAGACCTGTTCTGTGTTGTTGTTGTTTGTGTTTTTTTGTTTGTTTTTTTGGTCAATAAAAAAGAGAGGAGCTGTTTCATGAACTTTATTCATGCTTATGTGCAATGACGTACATGATTTTATGTCACTTACAGCAGAGAAAGCATGATTTGTGCATGCTGTAAATATACCAGCTGATTGTATTGTGTTACAAGCAAAGTCTGGACATGAAGGGATTATTCCCGTTACCACGTGAGCGGGTGACCCTGTAATGTGGACACGTGGACCTGGTTTATCAGGCACGGTTCTTTCTGTTGTCACGATTCACCGAGGAGTCCCTGTGTTTGGTCGCCTGGCGGGGAACAAACCTGTTTTTGCTCCATGCGTGCTCAGTACGAGGTGGGACCTGCAGGGGTCTTTGCCTGGGCTCTTCCTCGTATGCTGGCCGCTTCTGCGGCGGGGCACAGGTTGGTGAGTGGTGCCGAGGTTGCACAGGTCTGCTACCAGCAGACTCCCTTGGGAGGGCGAAACTTCTCCGGGGAATGCCCACCCGGAGAACTTCGGCCTGTTTGCATCTTTGGTCCAGCTTGGTCTAAATTTGCTCCAAAGCTTTACCAAATAATCCCGCCGGCTCTATCGAGTGGTGGAGAAAAGGCACCTTCTGTCCCTCTGGGAGATCCGTCAGAGTCATCCAGAGGTGGCGGATCGCGATGACCACTTCCGCCATTCCCCTGCCTTGTGCAACAGCAGCTGTCCCCATCATACCGAGCACAAAGTCTGTTGCTCTGCGGGCTTCATCCAGCAATTTGGCAGCCCCCTGCTTGTCCATTGTCGTTTGGAGCTGTTGCAGTTTTTCGGCTAGGTAAGCCTGCATTAACGCGGAGTAGTTAGCGTCGTCGAGCGAAGCAACCTGTAGAGAGAGGAGAAGAAAAAACTTCTGGGTTAAGAGAAATGTACCGGACTAGCTTTCGCTAGTCCAGTAGTACGCAGGAATAATTCTCTGTGCGCTCTGTGTAGGGAGCAAGCTCACCTCTGGTTGAGCAATGAAACAACAGAGAAGTCCCGCGAAGAGGTAGTTCAGGTTTAAGCGAGGTGAAGGGCAAAAAAGAGAAAGATGGAGGGGCGCAAGCCACTTAAGTAACCAGAGGGCGGGGCCTCTGGCGCAGCGGTGACGCCCCTGGCCATAAAGGCGTGAGTATATTCCTTCAGGTAATCGCGCGTGGGCGCAATTCCCATAGCAAGTATGTTGCACCTAGAGACCAACTGAAAGGGAACTCTAGTCCACACTCACCTGCTGTGTGGGCCCCACCCTTTGTCTGCATAAATTGACTTGGGACTGGAAATCGATTCCCCATTTTCTTCAGCCAGCAATGCAACATAAGAAAACTAAGACCAGAAGATGATGTTAGCAGATGGGATATGTTCGTAGCTCCGACCTGCACACTCTGCACATCTGCCTAGGAGCAGAACACGCAGGAAGGCTCTCATTTTTTCGTTTGGAGATGGTTGGAGACTTGGCTACCACAGACAGGCAGTTTTTCACCCTCCCACACTCATACATGTTCTGCCTGGCATATTCAGGAGTGGCGAACACTAGACCTAACAGTGCCGGAGCCGTCAGCTCCAGCCTACACTCGGCGGGAGAGTTTGCTGTCCTGCTGTCTAGCTACAGGGACCCAATCTGACCTCGTTTTCTAGTATATCAGTGTATTGTCGGGGGCAGCCTTCGAACTGCCGAAGATGAGAGCACCTGTTCCTCCTCTAGAGCCAAGCCTGTTCACTATTTTCAGGGTCAGAGTGGCTCAGCACATCGGATGACAGCCATCCCCCTCTTTTCTCAATGACCAGTACACAGCCTGACCCACTGACGAGTAATGTGCAGACGGGAGGCAGGTGAGGCAGTGCCTCCCTTGTCATCATGACAAGGAAAATACTAACAATGATAAGAGAAAATACATGTGACCATTTGACTGTTTTATAAAACTGTTTTATAAAATTGTTTTCTGAATTATTTCAACACTTCATAGTCAAAATTGCGGAATTTATGCATTGTCTGTTCAAACAAATGGAAGAAATGCAGGGTGCAGCAGTGTAGCGCTGTGGCTCACGTCTGGTGGCACTGGGTCTTATACAATATATGAAGTAGGCTGGTGGTGCATGCCCATTGCTGTCTCTTTTTATATCTCCATTATACATGTTCAATTACACATGTGCTAACATGCTGATATTCTACAGTCTGTCTAATACATTGAATGAATGTGTGTGACAAATTTCTTCTTTTTAATTGGTCACAAATGCACATGAAAATACACAGGGGTGAGGCAGAAAGTACCGTGCCTCACCGATAGGGGGCAGTGCTGCCCCATTGGGACAATGAAACATTGCTGTATGTTCTTCTGTCACGCAGCGGGGTGAAGGTGTAGCAAACAGTACACTCGTTTAAAATTTGTTTAGACAAAATGGAATGTCATATCTCAAAACTAATGACATGAACCAGGTTTAGGGATTCGAACAAGAACACAGACAATAGGCAAGTTTAAAAGATGTATTAATAAACTGCTTCTGCTGGAAATCTTAGTACTGTACTTGGGCCAGCACAATGTGAAGAGATAGGAGAGTGAATCAACGAGAGTTCTGAGGTGTTCAGATTTTTCAGAAGATTTTCACTAACCTTCAAAGACAGGTGAGTAAGGGACTCCTTGAAGTTGTTGGTAAGGGCGATGTCACCGGTGGTGAAGGTGAGCTGGCTTTGATGCAGGCAGAGCAGTGAGTAGCAGTAAGGGAGATCCAGAAAGCACGTCCGAAGAAACAGGTGAGGGTCATACACGGGTGATCAGCGGCCTGAACCAAAACTTGATTTGTGATCCAAAAGAAGTGATCATTTGGGAAGAAGCAGAGGTAGAGCAGAGGATCCAGAACAGACGAGGAATAAGCAAGACAAGGAATCTGTGAGGCAGGCGAAAGGTCAAAACCATGAAGACAGGTGAGACTTTGGCATGAACGCTGGACATTGAAGTTTTCAATAATCTGGCACTGGAAGACTGGGGAGATGAGACTTAAGTAGGATAGTGAACAGGTGACTAGAATGAGGACTGATTTCAGAGGAGAAAACAAGGGGGCCATGGCACAGTGTAGCAGCAAGAGCTGAGTGATAGGTGATAGGCAACACTGAAGCGTGGCAACGTAAATAAGGGTATGAGGAACAGAACATGGCAGACCGGGACAGAATTGTGACAATTAAAGGATGGAAAAGGTGGAGAAGGATAGGTGCACAGACTTCATCTTAAAATAAAGTTAAGGTAATACATGTTATTTATTAATTTAAAAAGATTGCACCGCAGAGCAGTGGTAAATCCCAGCTGACTACCATGGACCTTAGTCCTTCTAACTGATGACAGGCGAACTTTGAGGAGACTTCAGCCTCTCAGTCACCAAAGCATCTGAGGCTGGTAACATAAGCGGCTGTCGGAACCATGCTCTGACCATCTACATCCTGGTAGGTGAGAGACTTTTTTTTATATTTTTTTATATATATATTTATTGAGTTTTCAGTATACAATATACATAAATCATACTATACATATTTAACAAATTACTGTATAAGTAAGAAAGAAAGAGAAACGAAAAGAAAAGAAAATGACAAAATAAAAACATACAAAAACTAAAAATAAATAGAATTAATTAAAAACAAGTCAGGGTAAATAGCTAAATAACTGGTTACACTGCACTGGTTACCATTTACACTTTAAAATAGTACTACCTATCTATAAAGGCACAGGTGGCAAATTAAGAGGCTGTGTGGACATTAGGATCAGTCTCAGACTGGGAAAGGTGGTCCAAGAACGGCTGCCAGATATTACAAAACTTAGTAGTGGCACCCACAACATCGTACCGTAGTTTCTCCAAATGAAGAATCTCAATAAAATCACTTAACCACATTTTAAACTGAGGAGCCTTGTCAGTTTTCCACAGTCTCAATATGACTTTCTTAGCCGTTACCATTCCATACATCACAGTCGTTTGCACAGAAATACTGCGGTTCCTAAGTGAGGGAGAATATCCAAACAATGCAATTTGAGGATCTGGCAACATCGTACTCTTATACACTTTAGAGAAGAAGTTGAAAATGTCGCACCAATATTGAGACAGTCTGGGGCAAAACCAAAACATGTGTGACAGTGAGCCATCAGCGGACTTACATTTATCACATTTTGGAGATATTGAGGGGAATATTCTGTGCAATTTCATTTTAGAATAGTGGAGTCTATGAAACACCTTGAACTGAATTAACTGGTGCCTTACATTGATAGAACATGACCGAATCCTTCCAAGACCCTCCTCCCAGACCTCACTCCCAATCTGCAGACCCAGCTCCTCCTCCCATGCAGCTCTCAAGAAGTTTGTGGCAAAATTAATTTGTTCTGCAAAGGTATTGACAAAGCTTGAAATTATTTTTTTGGATTCTGGAGAGCCCAACAGTATTTTACATATCTGATTTTCTTCCGGTAGAGATACAAAATTCGGAATGTTAATGCGAACATAATTTCTAATTTGCAAATATCTGAAAAAATCTTCATCCGGAAGAGAAAAACAGTCCTTCAACATTGCAAATGAAGCAAACTTTTTGTTAATATACAAACTTTTAAGTGTGATTATGCCTTTTAGTCTCCAATTTTTAAATGATGTGTCTGATAATGATGGGGGAAAAGCATGGTTACGGTATATTGGGGCGTGAACTGAGGTCTCAGGTAGGCTACAACATACCTTAATTTGTTTCCATATTTTTAGACAGTTTAAAACAATCCAATTATTTATTCCTCTATTTATAGGAGATATCGGTGCTGAGAAAAGGAGTGCTGGAAGAGAACTGTTTATGACACTACTTCTTTCAATAGCCACCCAGGGGGGAGAATTTGTAGACAGTTCTTGAGCATCACCTTCCTGCCAGTACACCAAGGCTCTTGCATTCGCTGCCCAATAATAGTGCTGCAAGCAGGGTAGTCCTAACCCCCCCATCTCTCTTGATTTATGTAGGTGAGTTTTTGATATTCTATGGGCTTTAAAGCCCCAGACAAAAGGCAAAATTATTGAGTCCAAGGATTTAAAAAAAGCCTTTGTTAAAAAAATAGGCAGGCCTTGAAAAAGATATAGAAATTTAGGCAAGGACACCATTTTAATGGCATTTATGCGACCCATCATAGAGAGTGGGAGTGTTCTCCATTTATCAACGTCTTTCTTAAGATTATCCACTTTTTCTAAAAAGTTCAATTTAAAAATTTGTTTGGGGTCTCTAGGCAAAATAACTCCAAGATATTTCAGTTTGTCAGTTATTTTAAATAAAAGGTTATCTAGGAATTCAGAGGTAAGGCTTGTACCTAATGACATGAATTCACTCTTCTGCCAATTAATAGTATAGCCTGAGATCTCACCAAAAGACTGAATAAGGTCTAAGAGAATTGGCACTGACTGCTCCGGATGTGATACAAAAATAACTACGTCGTCAGCATACAATGAGAGATGATGGTCAATGGGATTCGAACAAGAACACAGACAATAGGCAAGTTTAAAAGATGTATTAATAAACTGCTTCTGCTGGAAATCTTAGTACTGTACTTGGGCCAGCACAATGTGAAGAGATAGGAGAGTGAATCAACGAGAGTTCTGAGGTGTTCAGATTTTTCAGAAGATTTTCACTAACCTTCAAAGACAGGTGAGTAAGGGACTCCTTGAAGTTGTTGGTAAGGGCGATGTCACCGGTGGTGAAGGTGAGCTGGCTTTGATGCAGGCAGAGCAGTGAGTAGCAGTAAGGGAGATCCAGAAAGCACGTCCGAAGAAACAGGTGAGGGTCATACACGGGTGATCAGCGGCCTGAACCAAAACTTGATTTGTGATCCAAAAGAAGTGATCATTTGGGAAGAAGCAGAGGTAGAGCAGAGGATCCAGAACAGACGAGGAATAAGCAAGACAAGGAATCTGTGAGGCAGGCGAAAGGTCAAAACCATGAAGACAGGTGAGACTTTGGCATGAACGCTGGACATTGAAGTTTTCAATAATCTGGCACTGGAAGACTGGGGAGATGAGACTTAAGTAGGATAGTGAACAGGTGACTAGAATGAGGACTGATTTCAGAGGAGAAAACAAGGGGGCCATGGCACAGTGTAGCAGCAAGAGCTGAGTGATAGGTGATAGGCAACACTGAAGCGTGGCAACGTAAATAAGGGTATGAGGAACAGAACATGGCAGACCGGGACAGAATTGTGACAATTAAAGGATGGAAAAGGTGGAGAAGGATAGGTGCACAGACTTCATCTTAAAATAAAGTTAAGGTAATACATGTTATTTATTAATTTAAAAAGATTGCACCGCAGAGCAGTGGTAAATCCCAGCTGACTACCATGGACCTTAGTCCTTCTAACTGATGACAGGCGAACTTTGAGGAGACTTCAGCCTCTCAGTCACCAAAGCATCTGAGGCTGGTAACATAAGCGGCTGTTGGAACCATGCTCTGACCATCTACATCCTGGTAGGTGAGAGACTTTTCAATGCCTTTCTGGTGATCCTCCATCACAATAAACAGACAAATTTAGCTAATCTTAGACCCCATTTAAACCACGTCTCAAACAGAAACAAGTCCTAAGTCTGCCTTTTAAGTTTCATTATTTTACTCATCAAAGCCATTTTATGTTCAGTTAAATTTTGTCATGCATAAATCTCATCATATATATCAGATATTATTTTCATAATAAAATAAATAAAATCAACAGAATTTGTGGTTACTTTTGGCATATCTGTGTGCATTGATTAATTAAATAGTGCTATATGAATAAGCTCCATTTACCATTTTACCATTGAAATATTCTTTAAACACAAGAAAATAACTCACATACACATCACAAACTCACATAATCTGGACTCGGAAAAATATTAAAAGGCTGTTGGATGGATTGCGAGTTTATAGGTAAACACTATGCTGTAGACAAGTCCCTTTAGGTCCCTTTGAATCATGTCAACATAATACACTGGATACAAGAGTAATTACACCAATATAAGACATGTATGCAGACATGTTCTTGTTTTTGATTTTCTACATCTGCCTTATAGTCTGTCTGTTTTGCTACTTTATATCTTTGTTTTAACTTGTAAAAAAAATCTGTATTTCTCTCTTATATTTGTCTATTGTTGATTGTTAATAGAAAATCTACTGTTACTGTTGTCATCATTCTTTAGTTTATAGACAGGTCTCTCTTGTAATTGAGTCCTCGAGGCTCAATGAGTTTAACCTGCCTAAATAAAGGTTGAATGAAACATACAAGGTTGCCCTTTGTCACCGATTCTGTTCATAACTTTTATGGACAGAATTTCTAGGCGCAGCCAAGGTGTTGAGAGGATCCGTTTTGGTGGCCTTAGAATCGCTTCTCTGTTTTTTGCAGATGATGTGGTCCTATTGGCTTCATCAGATCGTGATCTACAGCTTTCGCTGGAGCGGTTTGCAGCCGAGTGTGATGCGGCCGGGATGAGGATCAGTTCCTCCAAATCCGAGGCCATGGTCTTGAGCCGGAAAAGGGTAGCATGCCCTCTCCGGGTCGGGGAGGAGGTCCTGCCCCAAGTGGAGGAGTTTAAGTATCTCGGGGTCTTGTTCACGAATGAGGGAAAACTGGAGCGTGAGATCGATAGGCGGATAGGTGCAGCGTCCGCAGTGAAGCGGGCGCTGTACCGGTCTGTCGTGGTGAAGAGAGAGCTGAGTCAAAAGGCAAAGCTCTCAATTTACCGATCGATCTACGTTCCCACCCTCATCTATGGTCATGAGCTTTGGGTTGTGACCGAAAGAACGAGATCTCGGATACAAGCGGCTGAAATGAGTTTTCTCCGCAGGGTGTCTGGACTCTCCCTTAGAGATAGGGTGAGAAGCTCAGTCATCCGGGAGGGACTCGGAGTAGAGCCGCTGCTTCTCCACATCGAGAGGAGCCAGTTGAGGTGGCTCGGGCATCTGGTTAGGATGCCTTCTGGACGCCTCCCTGGTGAGGTGTTCTGGGCATGTCCCACCGGGAGGAGACCCAGACGAAGACCTAGGACACGCTGGAGGGACTATGTTTCTCGGCTGGCCTGGGAACGCCTTGGGATTCCCCGAGAGGAGCTGCTCCAAGTGGCTGGGGTGAGGGAAGTCTGGGCCTCCCTACTTAGGCTGCTACCCCCGCGACCCGACCCCGGATAAGCGGACGAAAATGGATGGATGGATGGATGGATGGATGAAACATACATTATTTTGGGGTAAATAGAGACTGATTTTTCCTCTCTAAGAGAGAGGTGGTGCCCCCACAATGAGGTTATTTGCATAATACATGCATATCTTATGAGCTTAACACATAACTGATAATTAACAGTATATTTAAGCCCCATATCGCTACATGAAGGATGAAAAGGAACAACCAGGCCTTGACGTTCCATTCAAAGTGGGGCAGAGACTATGGATCAATGCACAGGATCATACATCAGCGTCGGAAGTTAGAGCTAAATACGGCACAACAGACTGAGTAAAGCAAGTGTTGGACAAAAACACTTCAACTTGAAAAGAAAGGGATCCAAAGAATAGAGCAACTCAAGCCAATTCCTAGCTGAGTAAAAACCAAAAACCAGAAAATGGCCAGCAAACCAAGCACCATGCTCCCCTATGTCAGAATGGACACTGTCTATGGGGGAGTCATTTACGAAGAACATCCTCAGGGTTAATATTTTTTTACTTTTGCTTATCGACGCTTATGGATTAATATTTGTCTACTTTTGCTTATCAAAACCTATGGATTAATATTTGTCTACTTTTGCTTATCGAAGCCTGAGGATTAACATCTTTCTATTTTTGCTCATCGGAGCTTATGGATTTATAACTTTCTGTCCGAGGCCATGGTCTTGAGCCGGAAAAGGGTAGCATGCCCTCTCTGGGTCGGGGATGAGGTCCTGCCCCAAGTGGAGGAGTTTAAGTATCTCGGGGTCTTGTTCACGAATGAGGGAAAACTGGAGCATGAGATCGATAGGCGGATAGGTGCAGCATCCGCAGTGAAGCGACCCAACCCCGGATAAGTGGACGAAAATGGATGGATGGATGGATGGATGGGGGGCAGAGACTATGGATCAATGCATAGGATCATACATCAGCGATGGATGGATGTTTCATTTTATCAGAGCTAGGTGTTACAACACAAATGGGATTGTCAATCCCATCGACACCAACAAACAATTAATAGGAATCCCTTTCAAGTAATATATGGATTCTTAATTACCTATGCTGCAATGTAAACAGATATAATCATGGTTGTTGAATTGTTGATATAATACTGTTCCCTACAAATCGTTAATTAAAGCATGAAAAATTAACAAAGTTCTGGATCATTATTTTCACCATCTCATGTTCATGAATCTCATGTTCATGAATCATGGATGCCTGGTTTAACTATTATCATAAAGGAGGCTTTAAACCTTTTTCTCAACAGTGAATATTAAAACAATACCCTTGAATCCTGTCTTGGATTCTAAAAAGTACCATACCAGTGAGAATTGAATTCTACAAGGAGGAAGAGTGACCGTTAATGCGAGCTGTCGTGGATGACGACAACTTCTACTACTAAGTTGAACAAACTACAGGGTGAGATAGGATGTGGCCCACAGATGGAGGTTGTTAACAGTCTGGGTGAATCATCTTCACATACAGCCTAGGCTGAACTACTCTGAAATTACTCTGCGTAATACTCAAGTTACAGATAAAGTTCATTATAACCCTAAGAGGAGATGCTGCAGTGGAGTTTTGACCATAACTAAAGTGGCAGCTCCACTGGGTAGACAGACACTGTTTAAGAGGAAATAAACTGACTCTTTATTCTGCTTTTACCAGCTCAACAGGAATCTGACTTATCTGAAGATACTGAAAATGGTCACAAATTGAAATTTAAAGGGGCAGGAAAATGTATGAAAATTCTTCATGTTTACTCTGAAAAAGACACATGACCAAAAATAAATGTCACTAAGCTGTTATTTATTGCTGTGGAAACAAACTGTGCTGTGTACAAAGCTATCATCTGTAATTACTCGTCAATACACTCAGTTATTTTGTATTAATGTTTATCTGTATATAAAAATAACAGCTCGACATTAAGGCAGGAATATGATATGAACTGGTGTCTTGATAAAAAACAGCTCTTTATTAAACCCACTTTTTGTCTAGTGACTAAACTAATATTTGTGCATGTCTGTGTTCAGTGTTCACTGACAGAGGATACCATACCATACCAGCTTTATTTATAGAGCACTTTAAACACCCATAGTACCAAAGTGCTGTACACACAACAAAACAATCAGACAGTCATGTAATAAAAATGATTAAAATTATTAAAAGTCACATAAAAGTTTATCAATCATACAATCAGATAATACAAGCAATTAAAATGATTAAAAGTCAACATCTCAGATGGTGTCAAAGGCCAGGGAGAAAAGATGTGGGGAAGTCTTCCAGCACCACACTTCCCTCCTCACTGACGACTGACAGCACACAGCTCATGAGGCAAAGGTGGAATGGTGAAACCAATGGCTGGTGTCAAATCCAGTTCATCTTCTGAGACTCCAGGCGGGGGTGTGAAACAAAAACGCTGAAGGAGGGAGGTGAAGAAGAGGAAGAGCTCCATCTTAGCTAAACCCTCCCCGAGGCACACCCTGCGACCTGAAAGAACAAAACGGCTCAGGAGTTTAAACCCAACCATGTCTGAGCAAGTGGGAATAACCTCTAACTTATATATTAAAAATGAAAAACGGAGCTTTCGTACCTGCAGAAAAAGGCAAGAAGGCATCTCTCTTGATGAATTTACCCTCTTTGTCCAAGAAATGAGAAGGGTTGAAGGTGTGAGGGCTCTCCCATTCACTCTCATCATGCAGGACAGAGGTCAGAAGAGGAAACACAACCGTGTTCTGAACGCAACACAAGAGCAGATGTATTACTTAAAGCCTTTTCTTGCTGTCAAAGGTAAATTAACAGAGAGCGTTGCCAACCTTTTTGATAAAGTACCCCTGGAAGGTGACATCTTGACTGGTTTTGTGTGGAATAGCCATGGGAATGATGCTCGCCAATCGCTGTGTCTCGTGGATCACAGCATCAGTGAATGGAAGGTTTTTACGATCTTCTACACTAACTTCTCGGCTTCCGACCACTCTGACCAGCTCCTCCTGGACCTGGTCTGCAAAACCAACGTTATTCTTAAATAACTTTTATCTGATTTCATATAAAACGTGGTAGCTGTGCTGAACTAAACTTTGTAGGTCACAATGGTTGTGGCTACAAAGCAAACCTGCCAATTTTAACATGTGTTTTACAAAAATCATCTGAAGCTGTTATGAATTGTCCACTCGAGGGTATTTATTATTAAATCTACATCTTTAGTGAAGACACATGGCGGGGAAAGGTTAAAAACTGAAAATATCTCAAGCTCCTCTGAAGTTTTACCCTGAAAATGTGGGTATTTGGCCATTAGCAGCAAACTCCATCGCAGTGTCGCGGCTGTGGTGTCAGTTCCAGCAGCAAACAGGTTGGACACTGTGAATGCCAGGTTTTCCTCATGGAAGTGTGTGTCTTTAACACCAGAATCCTGGAATAAAATAGAAAATATCCATATACAGGCAGTCCTCGGGTTACGATGGCCTCGACTCACGACGTTTTGAGGTTACGTCACGCATCTCATTTAAAAAAACTTTTATTTTGGAAGATTTTATTTTGAAAGCCGAGTTTGGACTTCCTTCCGTTTCGGCAGAAGCAGTAGCTTGACGGCAGAAGCAGAAAAGTACAGGGTCGGACCTTTTTGTTTGCATCGGCAGACCGACCGATGCTGAGGGACGAGCTAACATGCTAAGACCTTACTGTAAATGCCCTGGACCGCGGAAAGCAATGGAAAACTACAGGCAGCTGCAGATGTTGGTGGAGCAATGAGCTAACATGCTAACAGGCGGAGGAAGGCTTCACCAGCTCCCAGTAGGTTATTAACTCTTTTTTCCCTTCATTATGGCTCCAAATGTATGGAGCTAACATGCTAACAGGCCTTACTGTAAACAGTCTGGACCGCGTGAACTACAGGTAGCCTCAGATGTTAGAGGGACACCGAGCTAATATGTTATCAGGCGAAGGAAGGTTTCACCAGCTCCCAGTAAGAAATTAACTTTTTTTCCTTTGTTATGGCTCCAAATGTAGGCTACAGTATGTATTTTTTGATAAATATGTAGGGTACTGTGTTAGGATAGGCTAAGTGCTTGGTAACTGTACAGTACCATACATGTACGTGTATATGGGGAGGCCAGTGTGTATGTGTTTTCCGACTTATGTCGAAATCCATGTTACGAACGGGCGTAGGAACGGAACTTCGTCGTAACTCGGGGACCACCTGTACCTGTATATGCTGGTACAACAGACACGTTTAACACTGCCATTGGTCATATACTGTAAAACAAAATGTACTGTCTCACCTCATCTTTCTGCTGCCGGATCAGAAAACAGTCCACCAGGCCTCTGCATGTCTGAGGCTCCAGAGTCTCTTTCAGCTGATGGATTATATCCTTAAAATCGCTGATACTCATCGCAGCATTTTTTATCATCAGCTGTCGGTTTTTTATCCATCTGCCCAGCCAGGGAAACATGTTGTAGATCTTTAAAAAGATTAAACAAATAATAAAAATCAGTAATAAAACTGTTTACATTTTGGTGTTTATGAATCCATTTTACTTTGGCTCTACTGTAAAAAAAAAAGAAAAAAAAGAAAAGAAAATGTTTTTATTTAATCCCTGACTAAGCAATAAAGTCCCATGAAGTCAATGCACAATAGTTTATCAAAGTCTTCAGTAAAGATTATATTATTTATTTTGTCTGTGTTTCTTTCTTTGGTTAGTAGTAACCTCGTATTTTATATTTAAAAAAATGGTAAAATAATTACGAAAGCAATACTGATTTTTTTAAATTGAAATTAAACAGATGTAGAAGATTGTATTTGAGTTTGTGAATAATGAATAAATAAGTTTGTTCTCTGATCAGTCTTAAAAAGTTGGAGACATCCAGACATTGGCCCTCATTCACGAAAATGTTCGTATTTTTATCCTAAATTTCTCCTACTTTTGTTCGTACGAAGTGTTCGTCCGAACATGCCACGTCAGATTCAACAAAGTCTTCTATCCTGAGGAAACGTGTGTAAATGGGTTGCGTAAATATGATGAATCCCACCTGTTCTAAACAGCTGCGCGTGCACGCGAGAGGTTATTTACATAATTCCCACCCCTCAAAACACCATATAAGGCCACGTTTCCTGCCTTCTGACAGCAGGAAGTGTCCATTCATTCAAACTCAAGAAGTAAAAGGAGGAACTTCACGCGTTCGGAGATCTGCTCTCAGTCGCGCTGTGGCTACCCCCCCACCCCCCCGCAAGTGTCGGATGGTCAAATATCTTTAATTTTAGTGTACTGTGTTACATTATAGTTTCACTTATTCAGAAGAGCCGTGGCGCACCGCTACCCCCCACCCCCCGCAAGTGTCGGATGTGTTTTTGAACAGAAGCATTTTAAAATGTCTCGAAACTACAGTTAACTTCATATTAATATTGTAGTGCATATGTTTTGTCTCCCGTGGGTCGTACAGTATCAGAAATCAAGAATAAATGGTTTGATCTGAAAATGGCTTCAAACAAACGTCTCGCCGCAGCACGGACAGGAGGAGATCAAGGAATAGTCTGAGATGGTGGACAATAAATGCCACGCTGCAAGACGCGTGCCAACATGTTTTGCAGCACAAATGGGTCATGCGCGCACCTCCTGGTCAGCGCGCAACCACATTCTGCAGGTTATATTTCGAATCAGATATAATAATCAATTGCTCCGATGGTGTTTGGCACAAGATCAGTCTTAATTCGTACTTGTTCTGCGGCGGTGTATGGGGATTTTATGTACCTGGGTGTTAATATGAGGAGCGGCTTTGATGACCAAGGGGAGCGCACGACTCACTGAAGCCTGCGCGACACACCAGACAAATTAAACTTAAAATTATAATTCTAATTCAAACAGAATAACCTATTGTCAAGAATAATTATGGTGCGTGATTTTTTTAAACCCAAAATATTTTCTAAATAACGAAATATGAAGTTATTCGTGGAGAAGATCCGTCTGGATGACAGCAGACTGACGCTCCTAAATTATACGACAGGTCCGGACCACTCGTAAATTTTGTTCGTATCTGAAAAAAATCCTAGGATACGAAAACATTGTTGAATGCCACAAATGATCCTAAATCACTCGTACGCACAGTTTAAGAACAAATCTGTGCGTACGAACGGTAAACTGTGCTGATTTCATCATCATATGAATAGTCAGTATTGATCAAGTCATCTTCGGAGCTTTGTTACTCTAGTTCCTAAAGATAATGCATTGCTTGTGGAAAGGGCCTGGCCAAACTCTGTTTCACACGCAATCCTTATCTAAAGGGATAAAAAGAAAAAGGCTGAACTCTCAGAGTTGAGAGTCTACTGGCGATGAAAGTAATCGTCCGTGTTTGTTTAATGCTAATTCTGCCTCAGGATTGAAACGGCTCTCCCAATCCACATTGTCAAATGGTAAGAAATCTTTGTTTAAGCGTTAATCATTGTATGTAAGTGCGTTACTTGTTTGTTTTCTGGCTTGCTTGTTATTTGATTTTCTGTGGTTAAAATAAAGAACATTTGTTTTTAAACAGAAAATAGTTTCCTATGTGAAGTCTCTTGAGCTGTGATATTCTTTTGAGGATATTTGCCTATGTCTCTCTATTCTGCATTAATAATATTTCATAAAATATTTATGAATAAAAATTCATAAAATATTTATAAAATAATATTTCATGGAACATTTTTGGCGTTGTCGGCAGGATCATAAAGAGAGACTACATAATGCTCAAAAGAATGTTCAAGAGAAAATCAGCGAAGGGAGATAAGACATAGGACAGGACTGAAGTAGTACCAGGATGGGAAATACCCTGTTATCAGTCCATAGCTTTGTGCCTGAGAGATGGAGCAGGACGTTGCGAGCATTGGGAAGGATCTCTGCAAGATGGAGACCCTGAGACTTTGTTAGAAGTTCTACGAGCCGTAGACGTGAAAATAAAAACACCAATAGACGGACTACAACGGCGTTTGTGGGTTTGTGCCACGGCCTGGAAGCTGCAGAATGAAATAAGTTTGAAACAGAAAAAGGCACTCGAAGAAGCCGAGTTGACCTCTTCATTACAGCGTCAGCATGTGCAGTTGTTAACCACACAGCTAGAAAACATGGCCCAGATTGCTGAGGAAGCCGTGGCTCAGGTGTCCATGTTAAAAAGAGGAAAAAAGAGGAAGACAAAACTGTTTGTATCACCCAAAAGAGTACAAGCTTTTGTAGCTGGGTTAGGTACGGGATGGAATCCCTCTAACTGGAACGGAGATTTGTGGGGAGATAATTCAAGTGATGAAGAAGAGGAAGAGTCCACTACCTCATTATACTCCTTATCCCACAGCAAAAGTGTAAAGCCGGTGCAACGGAGGAGACAGGAACAGATAGTGAGACCAGAGGTTTTACAAGCAAGAGTAGATGAAGATGGTCACTTTGTTTATGAGAATGGTGTACAAGTTATGGATGCTGTTCCACAAGATCAACCACAGCCTGAACTTAGAATGATAACTAAAGATTACACTCAGGAGGAGGTAGCTTACTTGTCCAGGAGGCTCCGTCAGCAGCCGGGAGAACATACAGATGTGTGGTTATCAAGATTAATTGAGGAAGGAGCAGGTCAGGTGGAAATAGCTGCCAGAGATGGGATGTCTTTTGCTGGGTTGTCCACAGAAGCTACAGTGAATGCTGATTTCCACAGAGAAGTGAGATATTTAGGGAATGATTCTAGATCTCTATTTGATGTTTATGCTGAAGCTGTTCGCCAGGCTTATCACTGACTGGCCAAAGATAACAGGACAGTGGATCACGTTTCGGGAGTGTTGACAGAGATTGGTTCGATTGTGTGTAAGGGATGCTTTAACTGTTGCTGCTGTGGATCAGTATCAGTCGTTACCTATTCCAAAGGCTGTGAGGGATCAGCTGATAAGAACAGCCCTTGTACACTATCGCACCGTAATCTTGACAGTAATGCTTGGTGTAACAGAGGTTTCTATGTCTGATATTTGTAGTCGAATCATGGAGTTAGAAACATTGGAAGATTGGAGAACAGAAAAAGTAGAAAAACGGGAGTATGGTTTTAATGCACAGGGAATAACTCGTTCTGCTTTATGGGAAGCTTTGATAAAGTCCGGGGTTCCACTATCTGAAATAGATGGATTACAAACAGAGGAGTTAAACAAGCGATGTCAGATAAAGGGGTTGAAAGTCCAGTGTACCAGGTTCAATGTTGAACATTTGACCCAAGCATTAAGGGATGTGTTTCAAACTTCTGTTGTTCCTTCTGCCCCTCCATGTGAACCTGAATAGATGGTCAGGAACAAAAATAAGACCACTAGAGTGGCGAAGGTCTCCTCTGATTCTGAGTTTTCAGAGGACAATGAAGCGGTGAGGGTGCACATTGTAAAACAGAAAAAGGAAACACGAAAGCAGAAAAACAGAAAGTCCTCTGACTCTGAGTCTTCAGAGGACAATAAAGCAGTAAGGGTGCGGGTTGTGAAACAGAAAAAGAAAAAAGAAAGGTGAAAAACAGAACATCACTGCTGTACCCTGATCTGTCAGACCTGCTAAGTTTTGAATAATAGATATTGGGCATGGATTTATTGGCAGGTATGATGCTCCATTTAAAACAGGGACATTTTGAGTTTGGGTAGAGAGACCCTACAGGTCAGATCAGTTTTGGTGGGGAAAGTAAAATGAAACCTTTTATCTAAGAAAAAAACTAATCATTGTCTTTCTATTTGTCAAAAAGCATTGTGTTCCTTCACAGCCTGGTGTTTTCTTGGCATCTGCTGGTGGGAGGATCAGAAGCGCGCAGAGGACGGCATGGCCAAACCTGGAAAGTGCCATGAGGGTGATATCTCGTGGGTTATCACGTTGTTTGTCGTCGGTGCCATGGTACTGCAGAGGATGGCATGGCCAAACCTGGAGAGTGCCATGAGGGTAGTATCTCATGGGTTATCATGTTCTTTGTCATCAGTGCCAGGGTGCTGCTAGGCGACCTCTCCTCCGCAACACCGGAACGTGTCCTGGAGGAGAAAAAGGGGGCCTTGCCGACTACTATGAAAACAGATGAACCGTGTCATAAAACAAGATAACTTTGGATGTCCTACGAATCAGTCATGCATAATGGCAAGTGTGAGCAGTCCTTGTACTTTCTACGTATGCAGGAAGTGTTTCAACGGACATGACATTCCAGTGGTGGTAAACTGGACTACATGTAATCTACAAGCATTACATGTAAAAGTGCAAATGGAACCTTTCCAGAGAATGGTAACCACTCATAACCATGGGTGAAGAAGATTGTGAAACATTTCTGATGCTCGTTGGATTTAAGATTTTTTTTTTTTATTACACAGTGAACATAACCTATGACATGCAACTATTAATATTGTGCTTTGCTGTATTAATTTGTGTAATATTTGTATGTATTAGTTGTTGAATAAAATGGAGGGTGGACATTTGTAGAACTGATCAGAGACCAGCAGGTGGAGTGAATAATGAATAAATAAGTTTGTTCTCTGATCAGTCTTAAAAAGTCTGAGACATCCAGACATTGTGTGGGATTTTCCTGTCTGTCACTACCGGGGAGCTGGGAGATAAGAAGTTAAACTGTGCTGATTTCATCATCATAGGAATAGTCAGTATTGATCAAGTCATTTCCGGAGCTTTGTTACTCTAGTTCCTAAAGATAATGCATTGCTTGTGGAAAGGGCCTGGCCAAACTCTGTTTCGCAAGCAATCCTTATCTAAAGGGATAAAAAGAAACAGGCTGAGCTCCCAGAGTTGAGAGTCTACTGGCGATGAAAGTAATTGTCCGTGTGTGTTTAAAGCTAATTCTGCCTCGGGGTTAAAACGGCTCTCCCAATCCACATTGTCAAATGGTAAGAAATCTTTGTTTAAGCATTAATCATTGTGTGTAAGTGTGTTACTTGTTTGTTTTCTGGCTTGCTTACTATTTGATTTTCTGTGGTTAAAATAAAGAACATTTGTTTTTAAACAGAAAATAGTTTCCTGTGTGAGTCTCTTGAGCTGTGATATTCTTTTGAGGATATTTGCCTATCTCTCTCGATTCTGCATAAATAATATTTCATAAAACATTTATGAATAAAAATTCATAAAATATTTATGAAATAATATTTCATAGAACAGTTTGGAAACAGTAAGGTGAATTGTTGGAATCAAATGGTTGAGTAAATTGTGTTTTTGTACATAAACAGGTTCCCTTATCAGTCAGTCACTCGGTGCAACACTATTGCTATGGGAAATTGCACCCCCGCGCAATTACCTGAAGGAATTCAATCACGCCTTAACGGCAAGGTGCGTCAGCATCACCCCAGAGACCCCGTCCTCTGGGTACTTAAGATGCGGACGCCCATCTTACTTTCTCTTTTTGCCCTTCACCTCGCTTAAACCTGAACTTCTCTTCTCTTCGTGGGACTTCTCTGTTGTTCATCGCTCGACCAGAGGTGAGCTCGCTCCCTACGCTGAGCGTACAGAGAATTTTTCCTACGTACTGCTGGGCTTGCGAAAGTTAGTCCGGCACATCTTTCCTTAACCCCGAAGTATCTCTTCTCTCCTCTCCGCAGACTGCTTCACTCGATGGCGCAAACTACGTTACATCGCTACCCTGCTAAGTCGTAGTAGGCTAGCCAACGAAAGTGACACGACGGAGGAGAGGTCTCGAAAAATAATTTTTGAGAGACTTGCTTGTTTTTTCTCGGACATGGCTCCAGAGAAAGGAAAGCGAAAGCCGAGATTTCCGAAAAAGGCTTGCAAGACGGCGAGCCCAACCTCGCGCGCCTGCCCCAGCGGCTACGGTTTTTCCCTCTCGGCGACAGACACCCACGAGGCCTGTCCTGTTTGTCTAGGGATGCTGCACGTGAAAATGGCTCTGGACGCGCCCGACTCCTGCCCACACTGTAACCAGATGCTGGAGGTGGTGAGGAGACATCGGGTGGATTTTGTGGCAAAGCCATGGGCGCAACTGCGGCGCCAACAGACCCGGACCTCACTGAGACTCTCACTCCCACGCCGGAGCTCGAAAGCATGGTTTTGGAGGAGAGTACTCGAGTCACATGGGGCGACAGCTCAGATGTGGCGGTTCCCATCGGGGACTCGACAGCCGACTTTGACACTCAAGGCACGATGAACGCGGATGAGATCTCGCTAACAGCCTCAGGTGAATTTTCTGGTGACGAAGTTGATAACGAGTACGACGGGGAGGAGGGGGACCTCTCTCACATCCCGGCGCCTGTGCTCCCGGAGACTGACACTTCGATCTCCGCTCTGTTCGACTCGTGCCGCAGAGCGGTGGACGCGCTGCAGATCCCGTGGCTCGAACCTCCACCCCGTCAATAAGTCACGAGGTTGGCAGGAAATTATTTTTACGCAAAGCAGCAATCTACAACGAGGCACAGGATGCCCATCTTCCCGTATTTCCTCACAGAGCTGACTCACACCTGGCCTGAGCCCAGGGCTCCTATGCTACTCCCGCTCTCGCAGTTCCTCGACGTGGCTGGAATGGAAGCAACAGGATTAGCCAACATGCCACAAATTGAGGACACGTTTGCATCTCGTGGCTCCCAGGTCTTCTGGAACAAAACCGACTCTGCCCAGTAAAGCTTGTCGAGCCTCAGGTACTCAGCTCGAGAAATGCTACAGGGCTCAGGGCCTTGTGGCACGTGTGATGAACTCGTCCGCGATGATACAGAGGTACCTGGCTGAAAAACTACAGGGGCTCCAGGTGACGACAGACAAGCAGGCTGCCACCGAAGTGCTGGAGGAAGCCCGCAAGGCAACAGATTTTGTGCTCCGCATGATGGGGACTGCAGCCATCGCACAGGGCAGATGCATGGCTGAGGTGGTCATTGCCCAACGTCACCTGTGGATGACTCTAACAGACCTCCCGGAGGGACAACAGATTCATTTTCTGCACCACTCGATAGAACCGACAGGACTGTCTGGAAAGGCTCTGGACTGGATTCAGACAAGACTTGAACAGAGGCGCAAACAGGCTGAGGCCCTCCGGGAAGGCATGCCCAGGAGAGCTTTAGCTTGCCCCCCCCCCAGCGAGACAGCTGGGAACAGGCCCGTGCAGCCTCGGCACCGCTCAACCACACGTAATCCGCTGCAAAAGAGACCGGCATACAAGGGGGAGCACCGGCAAAGACCCCTACTGGGTCCGCCACAAGCCAGTCATTCCTGGAGTAGGAACAGATTTGTTCCCCACCAGGCGGTCCAACTGATGACCTTCTCGGCAAATCGGGACACAAGACAGAAACGTGCCTGATGAAACGGGCCCTCTGCTTAGCTTTACAGGCTCGCCCACCCACGTGGTACGGGAGCTGAACCTTACATGTCCAGACTTTATTTGTAAAAAGGTACAAAAAGCTGGTGACTTTGATGTATGCACAAAACATGGTTGTTCTGCTGTAAGTGACATAAAGTCAGAAATGTCATTGAACAAAAACACGAATAAAAACTCAAAGAACCGTCTCACCCTGTTTCTTGACCTAAACACCCCCCCTCCCAAAAAAAACCCACAGCAACATCAACAACACGGCTCCCCTCTGATACCGATCGCTATAAAGGGTGGGGGGCTGTCCCCCCCTTCCCTCGCGGCTCATGGGGTACTAGCTCAGACAATGAACCCCAGTAGGTGGTCTCAGGGCTGTCTACAACAGACAGACCCAGAGGCATCTGCAAACAGGTACACCGGCTCTCATGGGGCCAGGTGAGGGAGGTCACATCTTCCAACCCCCACCCCGTCGGAACCCACAGGCTGACAATACACAAATTCAACAAGCCTGCAACATGTCCGCACGCCCGGAGGGCGTGCAGACAGAACCTGGTAACCATGGCAACATGCCATTTTGGCCACCAGGTGCCTCTCAGTGGATTTCAGCAAAGAGTGATGGGGGGGCACAACAGAGGTCCATAGGGCCAGGCCAGACTCACACGCTGACAAAGGAGACAGTGATGACACTGTAGGGTTTGTAAACAAACGTTACAAAACAGAAAATGCACCAAGGCTGGGTCAGATTCCTTTTCCACATGCTCGAAAAGGTCTGAACTTATTGTCATCAGCCAGGCTTATAGGTGTTCAGCAGAAGAAGGTGTTTAGTGCAGTTTTACATCTTTACGCTGAAACTAACTTTTCATCTTACACGGACAGCAGACCGTGCACAAGCAATGAACCTGCAACATGTGACAGTGCTCGTTGCACTGAATCAGCTCTGCTTTTAAATAGCATCCCTCACCAGGAGAGACACAGCTCCCTGGAGTTTTATCAAGCTCCAGAGTAATGGTGGGGCCGGAGGCTTGTGAACCAGACCCGGTCATGGAACGGACTGGAATCAGGAGGTCTGTTCGCATACAAAACCTGCACTCCCTCCGTGCCGTGTCTCTCCCTAAAAGGAGAAAAAGCAAACATTCTGGCCTACCTTTATCCAACAGGGACAGTGCGTTACTCCTGTCCCCCAATACTCCCTGTCCGGGTGGTGTGGGAACATATTTACAGGAAGGTCCCCTCCCTAATATAACTGGCCCTCAAGGGGTCACAGGGCCCAGGGCCCTTGGAGGTGGGCTTACTCCAGAAACGTGGGCATCTGTTCCTCTTCAGGGACCTGCTGCATCACCAACAAGAACAGTCTCTCTGCTTACGCCCAGGACTGTGGCAACCTACAGCTTGGCTGCTGAAAGGAACAAACTGATGAACTCAGGCCTCCCCAGCAATGTGGTAAATACCATACAAGGGATAAGGGCTGTGTCAACACAGACTCTCTATGCTCGTAAATGGTGTGTTTTTGAAGCTTGGTGCATGGAAAGGAATATTGTTTCTTATTCCTGTGATCTGGTCCAGCTTCTTACCTTTCTACAGGACTTGCTGGAGAAAGGCTGTTCCTTTTCTACAATTAAGGTGTTTCTATCAGCCATCTCAGCATGCCATGAGGGCTGAGGGGCAAGACGCCCGGTGCACACCCTCTCATGATAAGGTTCATGAAGGGTGTACTGAGGAAGAGACCCCCCAGCATGACCTTGACCCCTGAGTGGGATCTCCAATTAGTCCTGAGTGCTCTCTGTGAGCTCCCATTTGAACCATTAAGCGATATTAAGATAGATTTGCTATCTTATAAAACCGCTTTGCTCCTAGCTCTTTGCTCTGCGAAACGTGTGGGTGACCTCCGTGCTTTGTCTGTGTGTACCGGTGTGTACCAGGTTTGCCCCTGATGGGTCAAAGGTCACCCCAAGGCCTAACCCTACATATGTCTGAAAGGTCCTGACTCTGAATCCCAGAAGTTTGGACTTTGAACTCTCTTCATTTCCTCCTGCTCCTGTCCTCACTCAGGAACAGCAAAAACTGAGGGCACTCTACCCTGTTAGGGCCTTAAGTGCTTGCATTGGGAAAACAGCTGATTGGAGGAAAACAAACCAACTGTTTGTTCATCTGGACAGTTTCTTCTTCGTCGACTCCTCCTGACTGACAAAGCCCTCTGGAGTGAGGGTGAAACGTTTCTACTAAAAAGAAACTGTCCAGATGAACTGATTGAGAATGATCGGATTTGATACCTGGACTATTGAGCATGAACTTTCTTGTCTTGAACCACTTTGGACATGGCTGCCTGCCTGGGAGGAGTCGACGAGGGACAGGACAGCCTCCAGAAACCATCTTGGCTACAGCAAACTGGTTGGTCCACTTAAGTTGTTTACTTGGTGGGGTAATTTCAGTGTGCTGAGACTACTCTGACTGACGAAGCCCTCTGGAGTGAGGGTGAAACGTTTCTACTAAAAAGAAACTGTCCAGATGAACTGATTGAGAATGATTGGATTTGATACCTGGACTGTTGAGCATGAACTTTCTTGTCTTGAACAACTGTTTGTGTGTTTTGCAGCCCCAGCTACTGGCAGGGCCCTGTCAAAGCAATGCCTCTCACACTGGGTGACTGAGGCCATTAAGAGGGCGTACAGTAGCAAAGGTCAACAGGTGCCCTCTGGAGTACGTGCCCATTCTATTCGAGGCTTGGCCACCTCGTGGTCACTGTTAAAGGGTGTGCCAGTTGCAGACATCTGTGCGGCTGCGAACTGGAGCTCAACGAACACGTTTGCAAAACATTACAGTTTGGACGTTACTGCATGTGACGTCACTCAGGCTGTCCTCTCTAACACACAGTAGAGAGCAGCCAAGAGATGCCTAATGTATAAAGGCAGATGTTCACACAAGCATGCATTTTACTGAGCATTTTCAAGGGCGTGAATGAATTACGTTCCCATAGCAATAGTGTTGCACTGAGTGACTGACTGATAAGTGAACTGAAAGTTATGCACCATAACTCATGTTCCCTGAAGGAAGGGAACTAGGTGCAACACAGTAGGCCCTTTCAATGCTGAAGCTTGGTGAAGTGCATTTTGGAGAAAGTAGGATGGGCGTCCGCATCTTAAGTACCCAGAGGGCGGGATCTCTGGGGTGATGCTGACGCCCCCTGCCGTTAAGGCGGGATTGTATTCCTTCAGGTAATCGTGCGTGGGCGCAATTTCCCATAGCAATAGTGTTGCACCTCGTTCCCTGCCTTCAGGGAACATGAGTTATGGTGCATAACTTTCAGTTTTCAATCATCTCTACACATTGCACTTTGAGTATTTAAATTATTATGTTTTTTTTATTATTTACAATGTTTGGCTTTATACATATATATCTTTTTCATTTTGGAACACCTGGAACTTAAACTCTTAAATTCCACTGTTTTCAAAGTTTAGTTATGCCCTGCATAAACTTGGTTCTAAAAATGCTAATCTTGGTTCATTATGAAGTTGACCCTGATGGACAAACTCAGACTCCCTTTGCAACTGGGTCCTGAACTTTTTAACCAACAGACCACAGTACGTGAGAATCCACAACTTCTCCTCCTCCACCATACACTTCAGCAATGGCTCCCCTCAGGGCTGTGCGTTGAGCTCCCTCCTGTTCACTCTGCTCACATATAATTGAGCACTTACCCATCCAGGCTGCCATGTTTTAAAGTTTGCGGACGATACAGAGGTGGTTGTATACATCACAAACAAGGATGATTCCAGCTACAGGAGGAGGTGGAACACCTGGAGACCTGGTACAGGAAGAACAACCTTCACATCAATGTGAAGAAGATGAAGGAGATGGTCGTAAACTTCAGACGGAACAAGCACCTACCACCGGGCCCCCCACTAGACTGAGGAACAGCTTCTACCCTGAAGTTGGTAGACTCATGAATCCCTAACCAGGATAATTATTGTAATAAAAATAAAAACATCACTGTAATGCCACTTTAATTGATGATATGTGTGACTTATCTGTGCTGCTGATTATCCATGCTGCTGATCTCATGCTTCTGATTAGCTCATGCTGCTGTACAGTATTCATTCATGCCTATCTGCTCCCCACAGTCTCATGTTCAGGCTGTTGTTGTTATGCCTTATTGTTTTGCATTATTAATGTTTAGTGTACTGTATATCTTAGGTCTTTTAGCATACTGTCTATTTTTTGTTTAGTATATATCTCAGATCCCTATTGACTGTTTCTTTTTATACTTCATATTTTGCTATTTTGGGGTGTAACTTGGACCCTGGGTACATAATTTCATTCCACGTCATGTACATCATGTGGTGGATCAGCAATAAAGATACTTGAACTGGATTATCAAACTAAATTGAATCAGACTTTAAGCTTACCTGGATTTGTGCAGAACCTGCTACACGTATCGAGTCATTGGCTCGACTCACCAGGTTTTTGAATCGAGGGTCATTATATTCAAATCGACTTCCATACACGATAGAGCAGATAACATTGGATGTTGAGCAATTAATTGGACGAGCTGTATCAAATGGTTTACCTGAAAAACCCACATATAACGCTGATGATTTAAGCAAATTAAATGTAAAACAATGTAAGATTATAGTTATAGGAAAATGTTTCTGTAGTCCTATTTAAAAAAGAAAGAAAGAAACCCACCTTTCTGGTTTTCAAACACTTTAATCAAATGGCCACACTCCTCTAAGATTTTTTCCTCAGCAACTCTTCTTCCCATCCCAAAGTCTCTGAGAGTGGAGAGGGCAAAACGTCTCATCTCTTTCCACGAGTCTCCATTCGAAAACAGAATTCCTTTCAAACAAAGCAGAAAGAGTTAATAAAATAATTATGCCATGCTATTTATAAGACTGAGCTGAGCACAGCACCTCAGACTGAAGAAGTCTTTTGAATGAAAGACAAAACGCTTCCAACTTTTTTGTTGTTTTATTTTGTTATTTGAATGTCCAGAGGACCAGACTTAACTTTTTTAGCTTTTTCTACCTGGATTATTGAGCATGCATCAGGATATGCCATACTCAGTTTCCTTGGTATTTCTCTGTAACACTTGAAACAAGACTCTGACCTGCACAGATACATAACAGCTCAATGATGACTTTTAGTAAATGTTTACTAGCATTGTTGTGAACAATCAGTTAATGTGATTAGTTGCAAACATTTGAAAATGTGACGCTTCCACCTTATTTTGCAAATTTCAGCTGTCTTCACCTTATTTTAATTATTTATTGTTGCTCATTTAATTTCCCCTGTAATATTAAACATTTTAAAAGACAAAGGCGGTTCATACCATGACCTCTGATTGTATCCTTAAATATAGGCAAGACTTCTCGATCTCCAAACTCTTCTGCGTAGCTGACCAGGGCCTCTTTGACAGCCTTGTGCCCAGCAAGGACCACCACCTTTTGTGGTCCAAAATAAACCGTAAACACAGACCCGTAGAGCTTGGAAAACTAGAAGAATTGAGGAAGGAAGACAAACAGATGAATTACTAATTCAAACTTGGTCCCAAATGCCTTGTTTTGAGTGAAACTCACCTCACACAGCGTTCTGTAGGTTCTGCTGAGATCCATTTGCAGCAGGTTGCCAAGCAGAGGCAGAGGTCTGGGTCCTGGAGGTTCTTTCCTCGAGTCCCCTGAAGTGGATCCAACAGAGACAAAATAGAAAATAAGGAGGAAAACAGCTCCCATCACTATGGTAGGACTGGAAAAGAAAAAGATAATAAAATCCTTTAAAGACTCCATTTTTGGACTCAGACTTGATAACCCACGGAGCTGTTTGTGCTCCTGTAAGAAAGTCCAAATGGTTGTTTGAGCTTTTATCTCCACCTACAAACCTATGTGCTCCTCAGGGCATTAATGTTACATAAGCCTGAGGCCCCCTCCTGCATTCAAGCACAAGGACTCATTCACATTCAGTGCACAAAGTTGTTTTTCAGTGAACAACAAATGCTCTACATCAAACGTCAAAGTGTACTGAACAGTGTTTTTTTTTTGTGTGTGTTAAATTTGGCAGTAGAACTTAAAGGACACCCATGAACAAGAATTTCATTGTAAAAAAAATTGGATTTTTATTTTACTTTTATTTTTTGTGTGCGAAATTGGAAAATCTGTTTTCTCGTTTGCATTTAAAAGTTTCATCTGCAGAATTTCTAACCCCAGTGAAAATTTCCCTCATTACTTTAGCACCTCAAGTTACAAGAAAACCTACATTCATGTAATGGAACACACCTGTACATCTAATACCTAGTAGGTTATTTTATTTTTCTTTCGTTAGAGGTACTGTACAGTATTCTGTTTCTCTGAAATAATGTGAACTGGGTTGTATTTACGGTGTTTCTGAAGAGATTCAATTTTCACTATTTAACCAAATAAAGTAGCTGCACTATGTTTAAACCAAACAATTTAGGCTTTAACAGACATTTAATAACTATCATTTAAAAATACTGTAAAAGTGCATCACCTCTTGTTAACCCAGGGGAAAGATTGCCACTTATACTTCAGTATGTACCGAAGATTCTTTGTTTGGTTTAGTTCAAATAACTTTTTTCATGTTTTGCATTGATCCTTGCATTTCAGGCTGTGGCTCATTCCAAAATATTTTAAATATGAAGATTGACAATATACTGTATAATGTATTTAACTTTATGCCATTCAAACAGATGAATGCAATTATTTGGTGCAAATGTGGTGCCACTGAAAAGAAAAACAGGCAGAGAATCTGAAGGTTATGCATCATAACCCATGTTCCCTGAAGGAAGGGAACGAGGTGCAACATATGACTAAAGGAATTGCGCCCCCGCGCGGTTCACCTGAAGTAATACAATCACGCCTTTTAAGGCAGGTGAGCGTCAGCGTCAGCAAGGAGGCCCCGCCCTCTTTGCATAAAAGAGGCTGACGCTCCACCCTCATCCTCCAAGTGCACTTCACCGAGCTTGGGCATTGAAAGGGCAAACATGTGTTGCACCTCGTTCCCCTCCTTCAGGGAACATGGGTTATGGTGCATAACCTTCAGTTCCCTTATCAGTCAGTCCACTCAGTGCAACATATGACTATGGGAACGTAATTCAATCATGCCCTGGAAATGCTCTGGAAATGCATGCTTGTGAGAACTTATACCTTAGACTACAGGCGCTAGCTGCTCATTACTCTGTGGTAGAGAGAACAGCCCGAGTTACGTCACGTGCTGTGACATCTAAACTGTAATGTTTCACAAATGTGTTTGATGATGTCCAGTTAGCAGCAGCACATATATCTGCTACTGGGACACCTCTGAATAAGGTCCAGGAAGTGGCCAGGCCTCTGGTTGAGTGAGCATGTACCCCAGTGGGCACCTGCTGACTTTTGCTGCTGTATGCCCTTTTAATGGCCTCAGTCACCCAGTGTGAGAGGCGCTGTTTTGACAGGACTCTGCCTGCAGCAGGATTAGCAAAGCAAACAACCAACTGGTTTGTCTTGCGCCAATTGTTAGTTCTCTCCATGTAGGCACTCAAGACCCTAACAGGGCAGAGCACGTTCAGCCACCTCTGTTCTGCAGTCAGAACAGGGGGAGGAGTAAAAGTTGACAGTTCGAAGTACAGACATCTGAGATTTAGAGTCGGGACTTTTGGCACATATGCAAAGTTCGGATGCAGGGTGACCTTTGACTCATCTGGGGCAAATCTGGTGTACATCGGATGCACCGATAAAGCGTGGAGGTCCCCCACACTCTTTGCTGAGCACAAAGCTAGGAGAAACGTAGTCTTATAAGATAGTAAGTCTATCTTAATGCTTCCAATAGGCTCAAAAGGTGGGTCACGCAGTGCGTCTAACACAAGAGGGAGGTCCCATTGAGGGGCCAAAACCCTGCTCGGGGGCCTTTTCCTCAGCACGCCCTTCATGAAACATATCATGAGAGGGTGGGCACCAGGCGATCTACCTCCACATCTTTCGTGACACGCCGAGATGGCAGATAGGAAGACCTTAATGGTGGAGAAAGAGCGACCCTTCTCCAGCATGTCCTGCAGAAAGGTGAGGAACTGGACCAAGTCACAGTAATATGAGATAATATTCCTTTCTAGACACCAGACCTCAAAAACATGCCACTTGGGAGCGTAGAGGGTCTGAGTAGACTGTGCTCTCGCTCCCTGTATTGTGTTTACCACATTACTGGGTAGGTCGGAAGCCATTAGCCGGTCCCTCTCAGCGGCCAGGCCCAGAGCTGCCACAGCTCTGGGCGTGGATGCAGGATCTGCCCATGGGCCTGGGTCAGCAAGTCCCTGTGAGAGGGTAGCTGCCATGGCGTCATCGCGAAGAGTGAGATCACCTCTGGAAACCATGCTTTCTGCGGCCACCTGGGGGCTATCAGTATTAGAGAGAGAGGCCTCCTGCGTACACGTTCCAACGTCGCCTGAATCAGGAAGACATGTGGAAACGCATAATACAGCCTCCCCGCTGGCCAGCTGTACGTCAGGGCATCTGACCCCAGCGATGAGTCCGCTTCCCTTATCAAATGATACAGGAAGCAGTGCGTATTGTTGCTGCAAGCGAACAGATCTACGTCGGCCCTCCAGTATCGTGCCCAGATCTGGTCCACGAAACGTGGGTTCAGTCACCATTCCGAGGGAAGGAGGGACCCCATTGAGAGGGCATCTGCCCCATGATTCAGCTCGCCCGTGACATAGGTTGCCTTCAGCGACAAGATTCGGGAACTGCACCATGTGAGCAGTTTCTGCGTCAACCGGAGGAGGGGTTGGGACCTTGTCGCGCCTTCTTTGTTGATATAGGTGACCGTGGTCCTGTTGTCTGATCTTATCAAGACATGTTGTTTTGCAAACAAGTCCCTTCCTGTAAAAGTGTTTCAGAGACAAAAACACTGCTCTGAGTTCCAAGAAATGTATGTGGAGCCTGGCCTCCTGTGGTTCCAGACCCCTTGGGTGTGCTAGTTCCTGCAGAACCCCCCCACCCTGTTTTTGACACGTCTGTTGTGACCAGGACTCGGGACAAAACCCTTCCCAGCGTGATGTCCTTGCTGAACACTGTAGTGTCCTTCCATGGCTCCAGAGCCTTTATGCACTCCGGGCTGATCATTATCCCCCTCGTTCGCTGAAGGGCGGCGAGCTGCAATTGTTTGTTGATCCAAATCTGTTGAGGGTGCATATTTAATAATGCCAGAGGCACGCAGACAATAGCTGTCACCAATAGGCCCAGGAGACGCTGGCATAGCTTGAGAGACACCGTCTGGCCTAGCTGAAAGCGTGCTAGGAAGAGGTGGAGGGATGAAACCCGTACCTCTGAAAGCCTTGCCCTGTACAGTATGGAGTTCAGCTGTACTCCCAGAAATATGGTAATCTGGTATGGGGTCAAATTGCTCTTTTCCAGGTTTATAATGAAACCCAGAGCTCTGAGGTGAGACATCACCATTTCTGCGTGCAACTTTGCCTGGACTCTGCTATGTCCGAGAATCAGTAAGTCGTCCAAATAATTGAGGACTCTAACCCCTTGACCCATCACAGGGGTCAAGGCCGCATCCAGACATTTCGTGAATGTCCGTGGGGCGGTTTTCAGGCCAAAAGGCATTGCCAGAAACTCGAACACGGTGCCCTCAAAGGCAAAGCGGAGGTATTTTCTGTGGTAGGGTAGGATGCTGACGTGGAAGACGACGTCCTTCAGATCCATAGTGCAAAAGTAATCTCTCGGGCGTACTGAGTAGAGAACTTGTCTGAGTGTTAACATCCTGAATTTGTATGTGCGTATTCTTTTGTTCAGACTCCGGAGGTCCAAGATAGGCCTCAGGCCCTGTTCTCATTTTGGGACCAGGAAGTACTTGCTGTAATGACCCTTTTTTTTACATCGTGGACAGGGACCACTCTGATCACCCCTTTCTGTATCATGGTGGAGATCTCGTCTCTTAGGACATGAGCACGGGCTGGACTGATGGAAGATGACAGCATCCCAGAGAAGGGAGGTGGATGCTTGAAGAACTGCAGCCTGAGACCCAGGGTGACAGTGGACATGACCCACGTGCACGGTTTGCATGTACTCCAGACTCCAGCGTGTGCGCTCAGTCTAGAGGGCATGTGTATTCTGTGATGTTTGTGTGTCAAGGGGAAAGGAGGGGGAAGGTGGCCCCTTCCCGTTTGCCCTTAAGTGGGCTTTCATGTCCACTGCTGTAGCCAGAGTGTCTGTCTGTTGTAGACAGACCTCTGGCTTCCTGCAGGGGCTCATTGTCTGCCCTGACTGTTCGTGTATTATTAGGGTCAGGATGGCCGTGTGTGAGTGCTGCTCCCCTTTATTGACACGCTTTGCATAAAAAAGGTGCTGTGTTGTTATTGTTTTTTGTTTGTTTTTTGAGTCAACACATACTGTAGGACACTACGTGTATGTGTTTTCTGAGACTTTATTGCCATGCTTAAAGAACAATTTGTTTTTTTACACAAACATTTGAGTGATTTTTTTGTGCACACAAGATTTACACCAGAAAAACGTGGCTTTTTTAACACAAAGTCTGGCATTAAAAGTTTGGTTTGGTTAAAAGAAGTTCCCCGCCAACCTCGTTACCTGTTGTCGATGGGGGGTTCTGGCCAATTAATCCGCAGTGCATCCATTACTCTGCGACACAGCTCGAACAGAGCGGGGACAGACACATCAGTCTCTGGTTGACCTGCCGCAGGGTTTTGGGAGAAGTCCTCGTCTTCTCCGTCGTCCTCGTTCTCGACTTCGTCATCAGTTATCTCGCCCGAGGCTGTTAGCGAGAGCTCATCTGCTCGTAACAAGTCCCTCGTGTCGAACTTGGCGGTGGAGTTCCCGACTGGGGCCACCATGTCCATTCTTTCTCCCCAGTCGGCATGACCGCTGTCCTCCAGCTCGACAGCCTCAAGCTCTGCAGTGGGAGTGAGCGCTTCGGTGAGGAGCAGTTCCAGTGCCGCAGTGGAGCCGCCCATGGCCTTGACCACAAAGTCCATGCACCTCTGTCTCAAGGCCTCACGCAACTGGTTGCCGTGAGGGCAGGACTCGGGGGAGTCCAATATTGTTTTCGCGTGTAGCATCCCTAAGCAGACCGGACAGGCCTCGTTGGTGTCCGCCGCTGAAAGGGAATAGCCACATCCGCTAGGGCAGGCTCGGGAGCCGGGGCTTGCTGGCCTGCTGGTCTTGTTGGAGTTCTTCCTCTTGCTCTTCTCCAGAGCCATGGCTGAGAAGAGACGTCATGTAGTAGCCAGTTAGCAGTCGGCTAAACGTGGTCCGTAGAAGTCCTCTCGCTAAGCTACTCTCGTTGGCTAGCTTGTTAGCTCGTTAGCTAACCAGGTAGCGTGTGGCACAGTTAGCGTTCTCTAACTGAGCTGCGAAAAAAGCAGAAAAAAATTTCAAAGTCAAAGTCGACGACACTAGGTTAGCCTCCACTAACCCGAGTGCTAGCAGGGAAGTCCTCCATAACACTCTGGGCAGGGAGTGTGTTCACTACCAGTCGAGCGATCCAGTTACAGAGAGTCCTGTGAAGTTCAGGTGTGAAGCGAGGTGAAGGGCAAAAGAGGATGAGGGTGGAGCGTCAGCCTATTTTATGCAAAAAGGGCGGGGCCTCCTTGCTGACGCTCACCTGCCTAAAAAGGTGTGATTGTATTACTTCAGGTGAACCGCGCGGGGCGCAATTCCCATAGTCATATTTTGCACTGAGTGGACTGACTGATAAGGGAACTGCATTAATAAAAAAAACATTAATACCTGAAACACTTTTCTTCAAGCCCAAACATCATAGTCAGAGTCAGAGTGAGTCAGAGTTTCTTTATTTGTCATTCGCACCACATGTGGTATGTGATGGAACGAAATTTTGTACACAGGGTCCCAGTTACATCCAACAATAAAATGTAAAAGAAAAACAGTAATAAGATCTAAGATATGAACTAAGAAAAACATCAACTAAAAATATGCTAAGCACTAATAGCATAAAATAATACGCCAAACAACAGCATGAACATGAGTCTGTGTGAGCAGATGAGTATGAATGAACACAGCAACATGAAATAGAGCAGCATATTTTATATTTATATTCAGCAGGTAGAATAACTGAACGTTTAAAGCCTAGAAACATGAACTAAAACTATTGACTGTGATGCAATGGGCATCATCTTTGCAAGTTTTTACACAACTAATGTCAGCTGGTGGAACATTTAGAATTTTTCATGCATCTTCTATTTAGATAAAATTCTTTTATTTTATAAAAATGCATATGAAATAATTATTTATTATATTTAATCAACTTTTGATAATCTAAAAAAGCTAAGTCTGGTCCTTTGGAAAACAGCAGCTCAGACTGAGGAAGTCTTTCGGACGAAAGACGAAATGTTTCTACAATTTTTTGCTTTGTATTGTTTTGTTTTTTGAATTTCCAGAGGACCAGACTTAGCTTTTTTAGTTTTTTCTACCTGGATTATTGAGCATGCATCAGGGAACTTTTGGTAATATTTCCACTTTCTTCATTCCCCAAACTCATCACTGATATCAACACCAGACATGATTTTACAATATATTATCTATTTGCAATTGTTTTGTTTTCCTTAGAGAATTCTTCCTACAATTTGCATTTGGGGTCAAAATATGCTGGAAATATTTAATCAAAGTTAGTTTTATTTGATTTGCCTTGACCTTTACTTTTTATTTGTTTTGCCACAAGCCTTTTATGAGACCTTACAGGGTTGGTTAAACATTATGACATGAAGACATTATCTCATGCTTTGCCTCAAACAACAGGCAGTTTTTAATAAACTCACAAATAACTTACGTGCGTTTTACATTGTCTGTAAAGGTTAGAGCGGTGATTGTCTTTCACACAAAAGCAGGAGGAAACATTTTGAAGCCGTCTACAAGAAGGTACAGAACAGATTGTACTTCTTGAGAAAGCTGAAGTCCTTCAGTGTTTGCAGCAAGATGCTGCGCTCTCCCTTGGGCTGTTTGGACTCGGGTGTCCTGTCCTATCGGCTGGGCGCGGGTTGGGCCGGATCTTGGACGTCGGCTCCTCTCCGCCCCAGAATGAATGGGTCTACCTCCTGGGTTTGGGCGTGGGCTGCCCCATGTAGGCGGCAGGTACATGTCTTGGACCTGGGGTGTATAGAGTGCGTATCGGGAATATGAATGGAATGTGGCATTATTGTATGTCTTTGAGTGAGTGATGGTGAAGATGAGGGTGGGTCTGTGTGATTGTGTATGTGTATGAATGATTACTTGTCAGGCCGGGACTTAGACTGCCTCCTTTTTTGACACAGCTGGGGCTGCTTGGTGTGGCGCCCCTGCCACGCGGCCCCCTAGTAGGGTGTGCCTTTGCCTGCCGGCGAGCTTGGGTTCCTCGGTGTCTGGGGCGGGGCGCTTGGGCATGTGTCGGCTCGGCCTGGTGGCTGCCTGGTGGGTCTCGGGTCCTCTGGTCCTGTTGGGCCTGGGCCTGAGGGGTGTGCGTCCTCGGTGCCCGGGCCTTGGTGCCTAGTCCTGGGGCTACATTGGTGCAGCGGGTTCCGGCGGGGGCCTGTAAGTATGTCGCTATTGGCCCCGGAGGGTCATTGTGTGTGGTCCCTGGTGGGGCTCGTCCGGTTCTCCCCTGTGGTCGGACCTGGGGAGAGGGCGTGTGGTTCATCCTGTCTGGGTGGCCCTAGGGGCTCTGTTCTCGGGTCCCTCTTGGGGTCTTCGGCTCTGGTCCCCCCTTTGTCTGCCTCGGGTCTTGGGGGTCGGATCTCTGATGCTTTGCAGTCACTATTGAATGTTCTATTAGAGAAGTCGGTAACACTTTATAATAACTACACATTATTTAGCCTTATTTAAGCATTAATAAACATTTAATTAACATTGAAAACATCATTAATTAAGGATGATTTACACTTAATACACTATTAATTAACACACTTGTTAACGCTTTATACATAAAGAATAATGAGTTCCAAAACCTACGTACTCAATGTTTATTCATGCTTAATAACTCATGAATTAACTATGCTATCTATATTTGTGAATGCTCAAATTATTTCACATGTATTAAATGCGTACTAATTGTTAAATAAT